>JAUMHM010068838.1:0-14170 GCA_032362435.1 Melikaiella ostensackeni
ACATTTGTCCATGTATATATTGAACATCCAGGAGGACATAACGCAGCCTTGCCTAACGCCCTGCTTTATATTAAACCAATCGCTCAATTGTCCATTCACTCTTACACTCGCTTGACTACCATTGTACTATATATTGTTTTTATTGCTCTTAGGAGTCAACCATTCACTCTATATTCTTTTAGGACTTCCCGGAGTTTAGGTCTATTCACCTTATCGAAAGCTTTTTCAAGATCAACAAATGCACAGAAAACTCTTTTGTTTACTCTCCGGGTCTGAAAAATGGTGTATAGTTCAATCCGCAAAAACCGAGTGAAAAAGCTTTCGGAATACTGTAGTTACTTGCAATCGTTTTGCAAAAATATCAATATTAAAGTTAAATATTAAATATTAATGACTGTGAAGTGTATGTGCGGTGAATTTGGGACCTAGTGGAATAGAGAATTGCATCTTTTGATAAGTGATTTGCATGCACTACGTTTTTGGCATTGAATTGATATAAGAAAAAATTATTTGTTCCAGAAATGAAATGTTAAAAATTTTCATCGTTCGCAGAGAAAGTCTTACAATTTGGAAAGCAATTAAAAAATTTTAATTAGTCATTTTTTAATGCTTCTAATCTTAAATTCTTTTATTTTACAAACTCACAATTAAAATTGCATAGTTTAGCGGTTCAGTTTGCACTCTTCCACATCAACACGATTTCATATAAAAATAGTATTGACATTTCATAATTTGAAATGATGTATTTTAAATGCTTTTTTGGAATAGTTCAATTTTGAAGATTTAAAATTGAAAAATATTTAATTTCGTAGAAGTAAGATTGAAATTCATTCCATTTTTAAGATTTACAATTTGGAGATTTGTTAATTTGAAATATTTTTATTTGAAATGATTTAATTTTTAATGCTTTTTCTGAATAGTTGAATTTTAAAGATTTAAAATTTAAATTCATTAAATTTCACTCTTCCAAATCTTCACGATTTCATATAAAAGTAGTGTTGACATTTGTGCATATAAAATTTGAAACTGTTAATTTTGTAACTTTTCGCAAGAAAATTTTTCATTTCTGATGCTTATTTGTAAGTGTTTAACTCAGATACATTTCAGTTTAGAAATTTTGATCAACAGGTTAATGGCCCTCATCAGGCACTGTTACAGCTTTTTGAAAATGTTCAAAAAACAAGTTTTCTTGTATTGAGTTAAATGCACACTTTTTTGGAAAAAGTTGATTATGTCGAACCTGAAACTTTAGTTTGAATCAAAGAAACACGCTATTACTTTGTTTCCATGGGAAATAATGTCTTTCATTGTGTTTAAAGCGTTCCAGAATTGTGAAATATGGTGAAAAATGGTCAAAATCACGATTTTGGAACCACGAACGAAAATTTTTTCATGAAAGCAAAATGACAGCAAGTTCTTTCGATGCAAGCACAATTTTTTCCCTCAGCTCAAACGATTCGATTAATTTTATCATTTTCACTCCATCCTACTGTTTAATTATCAAGTTTAAAAATTGAGCTCGTTCATTTTTGAATTGTTTGCAATTCAATGTAATATTAGTTATATTTGACTATTTTAAATTCAAATACTACGCTAAAAGTGTCAATAAAAATGTATTTATTTTTACCTTTGAATGGGTCAGATTGAAAATTTTTGAACTGTGAAAGCTACAATCTTAAGTTTTTGGATTTCATAAGTATTGTATTTGAAATAATTCTTTCATTTCGAAAGCTTTCATTTCAAATTGTTTAATTTTTTAAGGTTTAATTTTGTATTTTTCGACGTTTCTGTTTTTAATTAAAAACTGTTCAAATTTAAGGGATTGAGGCTTTTTGAATTTACACGATTTTAAGTATAATAATTCTTAGGATTGCAACTTTTAGTGTTTTCATTGAATGAAGGTTGAAGTTCGATGCTTTGCTTTTAACCGTGCACTTTAAAAATTATGAATTTCACGCGCATTTTCAAAGTCCACTCATTGACATTTCTTTAATTAGAAGACTTAATTGAATTTACAACCTTTTGTTCATATTTAAAGTTTAAGTATGAATGGTAAATTAAAATAATTCTTGTTGTCCAAATTGTTTAATATCGAACACTTTCGAATTTTATTGTTCAGAGTTAATTTAGATCTGAAAAACTTAATCTATAACCTTCTGTAAATTTTTCCTGTTTAGGAATTAATTATGAGCAGTTTAAATGAAAATGAAAAAATTGTCACGCTTTTGAATTAAAATCGCTAAATTTTGAAACCCTCAAATTAAAAATTATTTATGATTGATTTATTTACACAAAGCGCTCGGTCAACCAGGTCCGAGTCTACTACACGTTCAGTTTGGGGAAGTCCGCAAAACCAGATATGGCCACCAAAATTGTAAACCCTGATGAAAAGTTTTACCTAGTCTCTAAAAACTCGTAAAAAACTCAACTAAACTTCTTATAAAATTTACAACTAAGCCTTGAGTTTGAAGGATAATTTTATGATTTTTAGCGAGTATAATCCTATCAACGAAATTTTGGGTTCTTCTGAATTTGGCATGCAAAATTTTATGACGATTTGCTAAAATTTTACTTGTATTTTGGATTAACAATATATTTATTTTAGGAACTTGAAATAAAATAATCCAAATGGTTAGGATCGATGCGAAATTCAAATTTCAATTTTATTTTGTATTATTTAATTTTAAAAGTACTCTATTTTCGTTAATTCCGTTTGAAATTATTCAAATCTCAATGTTTTAGGTCGTTTAAAAGGCTACAATTTCTCTTTCAATTTTTTTACGTATTCCTCGCCATTTGACTAAAAATTAAAGTTTTTTATTTTTGCATAGTATTTTCAGTTTATAAAACCAGAACCGTTGGTCAAGGAAGGCTGGTTAGGAGCCAGCCATAAATTACGTAACACATTTTTTGCCACTTTTTTACCCCTTTCCTATGTAACAAGTCGTAACAAAATTGTTTGACATACCCCCCGCCTATGTTACACAATTTTTCCAAATATTTTCAGCCATGTCTTATTAATGAAAATTTAGTTACTTACTACCCAGGAGACCTGAATTACCAAATAATTAGAAGTTATTAAAATGAAAAGGAAGAAAATTAAAACAATATGGAACATGCAACAAAGGAACTATACTCTCCTTGAAAGTTCTGCACGTTGATTTGGTAATGCATTTTTTTCGATTTTTCGGCAAATTGAACGTGAACGAAAATAAACTCAACATTTTGTGTAACAGTTGCGATCGTAATAAACGCTAATTGAATGTAATGAAACAAAGTAATATAATTTTCTCAAATCTTTTATAAAATCACTTGACTTTAAATTTTTATCATCAATTTAGATTATTTAGAAGATTGAAACTCTCTACTAAATGTCTTAGATATTTTTGCTGCTTGTTTAATCTGCCGTCAAATCTAGAAATGTAAACACTAAATCTAAGGGTGTATTTGGTAAACAGTGCAAAGCCTGTGATAAACTTAGAAAATGTCGAATAATTGTGATGGTGACAGTAGTTGTTAAACAAATTGTGGAAATACATTGTTTTCATGGATGTTTTTCCACACAATGATGGATGAAAAATCAAAATACTAATCTCATTATACGAATTTTGAAGTCTTTATAACGTTATTACAGTAATTTCTTATTTATCTCAAAACGTGGAAAGTCGATGAAAAACTGAGGTGTGAAATTTCGGATGAATCTAATATTTTCTCTGTAATAAATCATGATAATGCAAAAAAATTTAGTTTTGAAGATCTGATTATTCCAGAGACCAGGAGTAATATAACAAGTTTTGCTCATTCAAAGTGTCAAACCCCGAACCATTTTTCTGAACCGAACAAAAACAAATCATAGGGTTTTGCTCTTATCTGGTCAAGTGAAATAAAGTTTTATTGCATGGCGAGATGAAATACTTATGAATACTGAGTGGACGGTACCTGCTTTCCAAGTGCTCTTAAATTAAACGAATATAGAAACAACTGGTTCATATTTTCATGCGAAACTAAATTGCTCATATTGTGAGTACCACATGTCCATAAAGCAAAAACTGGCCCGGTTTTTCAAAAAATAGCCAAGTTATTCGTAATCAGAGCTTTTTTTTGACCTCTTGAAAATAGGTTGTGTGTAATATTGTACTATATATTTAATAATAATATTAATTTCATTTATTTAACATTGTGCATTTTTGTGTGTGTATAGAAGAATCACTCTTAGACTGTAGTTTTAATAAGCTGAGAATGTATATTGTATATAAGTTATTCATTTATTGTTAGTCATGGTTTAATGGCTAGGATGTATGCTCAGTCGTATTAAGCATTGCGATACCTTAGTACTGACATGTATTATGATATAGCTAAGCCATAATACAGTTTGTTCTGGGAATCGTACTTTTCAATATCGTAACATCTGAACGGCAGAAAAGAAAGAGAAGATATTATCAGGCTTATGCCATGCCGGCTTATCTTTAAAACCATTATTGTCAACAATGAACAGCGGAAACTGAAAACGCTAGCCAAGGTTATTATGGCCAGTAAGGTGAAACAAATGTGATCGAGAATATTTCTTAAATTATGGCCTGAAGGGGAACGCAGGTTAATAGAAAATACATTGTTTATATAAGGCTATAGATAAATAATGGCTTGTCGCACAAAAAAAAATATCAAGCGAGTAAAAAGAAAACTTTTTACTTGTTTATATTTTCGATAGTTTCACGGGAATATTCAAGAGAAATTAATTTTGCTAATTGTCCTTTTCATGCATAAAAATGATTAAAAATAATAAGAAGCGGATATTGAAAACGCTACCCAATTTAATTGTGGTCACTAAGATGAAACTAACGTGGTAAAAAAAAGGTTATCAAAAATAATATTAATTAATGCATTTTATTTATAATCAACCAATGGATTACTAATTTTAAATTATCTGTTATTATTTTTGTAAATGAAATTGACCCATAAGAGTTCTTGAAAATCATTCAACTTTAAAAGTAAGGATTTCCCAATTTAATTGTGGTCACTGAGGTGAAACTAACGTGGTAAAAAATGAGGTTATCGGAAATAATATTAATTAATGCATTTTATTTATAATCAACTAATGGATTACTAATTTTGAATTATCTGTTACTATTTTTGTAAATGAAATTGACCCATAAGAGTTCTTGAAAATCATTCAACTTTATAAGTAAGGATTGATTCTTATTCTTTGACGAATTCTGAACAAGCTACTAAAAAGCAGAATTACTTGTAACATATCAGCGAATTTAAATCGTTATAATCATCCAAAAAAGCTGCCTTTTCCTTGTGTTAAATTTGAGCGAGTGGGCCGAACAGGTGCAGGTGGAATTATGAGATCCAAGTACTGGTTTGCATTGTGTTAATTAAAATACACAGTATAGAAAGTACTTAGGAATTTTTCTTGTTACGCAGTCGATACAGCTTTTTTTGGCTCAATTAGGAAATAAGGTAAATTTATAGTAATATCGAGTTTATAAACGTAGCATCATATACTTAAATACACGCTAAAATTTATTCTTTTCAAATTGCGCCCTGTCTAACAAAATTTATCAACCCAAAATTACCAAAAGTTTGGCGCACATCATTTGTAAAATGAGATTTCTTATCTTACAGTTGATTTGCATTGATAAGCTTGTAAGCGCACACGGACACAACTGCACCAGCCTCTACTGGGCCGTTGGTCAGACCCGGCATGCAGCTCAATAGCATTTTCTGGATTCTGTCGCTGGCAGATTGTTGTTGGAATGTGATGCAATCTGTAAAGTTTTTATGTATAGTGACGAGTAGATTGGTTGGTTCGTCGGATAGCGTCGTGAGGAGACCCTCCTAGCTTGCTTCCAATGCGCGAGAAATGAGAGCGATTGGCTCAAACCATCGCGGCTTTAAAGTGGGAGGCCGATTGGCTGTGCTGCTTGACCCCTAAATTGCTTGTGACTCGGCTGCTGTGTCCACAGTGTGAAGAACGAAGAAGGCTAGTTGCGTCGATGTGACGGAGAAGAGCCTGTTCAATGTGCTGGAAGGAGAGAAGATTAGGGTGATGTCCAACGTTGATCAATCAGATGCGTGTTTGCTCTTTCAGAAGGATTGCGTGTTCGTTTCTCGGCTGACACAAGGTATAGGTTTGTACTATATAAGGTTGATAAGATAGGTTCCCATTCTCATACGTGGTAGCCGTCGAGAGTTGTCGTCTTTCAATGGCATGTCGTTGAAGATTCAAAAAACCCACCATCAAGCTGACTCCAAAAGTTGGTTGGGTAGTATTTCTGGCTACCGGCGTTTCGTCCCGGATTCACTTGTGTGGACTCGTCAGTGTGGCTGACGGCAAGTGAATATTCATTTATTATTTAATATACAGACGCCTTAGGGAACTTGAAGATATTTCCTCTTCAGTCACCCATCCAAGTATTATCCGCGCCGCTTGCTGCTTGACTTCTGTGAACGGAGCGAAGACTGGTCTGCAATGTTGGTGCTGGAGATCCCGTTGGTCTGGACTTACAAAGCTGTATGAAAAATCAAAATATAATTCGAAAATTTTCCGTTTTCAAAAATTGGTTGAAATTGTAGTTTTTGAGTTATAAAATAATTGAGCTGGACCAATTAGGAGCGCGGCATAAGCAGTCGTTCGTGCGTGAGCGGGAGTCCAACTCTGTGTGAGTGACATGTTGCAAAGTAGTCAAACCATCAAACGTCCAGGTACGATAAACTATTTACTATGTATTTTCATTGAAGTTTTGTCAGTTAGGTCACCTTGATCTAACTGAATATAGGAAAAAGAGGAGAAAAAATCAAAATGTTGAGTTATCTCGAAAACGGTGAGAGATACGCGAAAACTGACAACATTTCCATGCTTTTACGAAGGGGGATGGCCCTCGGCCACTCGAACTAACCCAGTAAAAAGATTTAAAAAATTTGAAAATAGAATAAAAATGTTGACTTATCTCGAAAACGGTGTGGGATACGGGAAACATTTTTAAAAAATTAGGCGTTTCGTATAGGGGTATGGTTGTCGACGACTCTAAACTAATGCAGTATTAATATTCGCAAAATTTAATACATTTTTTGACGTCTGGAAAACGTTGAAAGATACGCGAAAACTGTCAAAATTTTAAGAAATTTCTAAAAGGGGACGGATTCAGTCAGATTGAAGAGGATTGAACGGCGGATCCGGGTTGAATCCGATTGAAGTTGATGTTAGTGCATGGATTCAGAAATATTTGAATGTCAGCACGGATAGGCCTCGGATTCATTTGGATTGAACTGGCGGAATGAAAAAAATTGAAAGGCGGTTTCGGATTTAATCGGACTGGAGTTGGTGTTCATGCACGGATTGTTAAGGATTAAAAAGAATTTTTGGATGAGCCTGAGATACATTCGGATTGGGTGCACAGATTGAAAAGGATTGAAATTTGCTTGGGATGAGTCTCTGATACATTCGCGTTGGATATCGGATTAAGAAGGAATGAAAGTTTGCTTCGGATTGGTGTGGGATTCAATCGGATTAGCCTTGGATTTATTCGGATTGGGCTCTTGCATTTAACGTGTGTCAGGATGAGCCTCGGATTCATTCGGATTGGAGGCACGGATTGAAAAGGATTGAAAACTGAGCTTCAGATTCATTCAGATTGAATTTGGAGTTGACGCACGGATTGAAATAGATTGAGATGGATTGAAAACTTACTGCGGATTGTTTCGAATTGGTTCGGATATGGACAGTTGTACGTGGCATTTTCTTGAGGTCGATCTTGGGAAACGTTACGTGTTTTCTTGAGAGAACAACGTTCAAAGGAAATTATTAAAAATTATGTATGCACAGAATTATTCGACTAAGTGCAAAACAATAATTTCCAAAGATCATCACAAAATAGGATGGAGATTAGAATTTCAAGGACGAATCCACATACGCTCAAGCGCGCTATCGGTCTGGTATCTCATAATAGAAGCTATAGGTCGCACTTTCAGAATCTCCTAGTAAATGAGCTGCAGAACCCAGGCGCGTTTTTCTTTTTGCGGTATGATGAGACCAATAATTTCAAAAGTAAGAAAGAGTTACAGATTAGGGTTAGTTTTTGGTCGGACATGGATAATAGAGTTGTCAGTCGACATCTAGTCACTTATTTCATAGGAAAAGCATGCGGAGACACTTTGTTTAGCTATTTGTTAAAGGTATTACATACCAATGGGCTGTCTCTTAATAAAATTACTGGCAATAGCTTGTGATGGTCCTAATGTTAATAAGAAAGTTTTACAATTATTTTCAGAGAAACTTTAGGAACATGACTATAAATCTCTGAATGATATAGGAACTTATCAGATCCACATAGCTCACAAAGCGTCCTTAAATGTTACAGAATGCTTGCTTTTAGACGTTTCTGATTTCATCATTAAGGTCTACATTAAGGTCTCCCATCATCGGAACTTACGGTGTGAAGACTTCGAAAAAATCGAGGAAAAATTACATTTGCCTCAACACAAATTCTTAAAGCACTTCGATACACGGTGGCTAACGGAAGGTCCAGTTGTAGAGGGACTTGTGGAACAGCTTCCTGCATTAAAAGAGTATATTTTGATATACATACCTGAGAAAGAGACCGCAACTGTAACCAAGCAAAACTATCTCCACATAAGAGACTATTCAAAAATCAAAAATCTCGAATGTTATTTGAAGTTTGTTACGTATGCATAAAAAATCTTCACTGCTGAGTTTACGGGCGTTATGCAAAGGGAAGAGCCACTTATCCGTGCTTTATTCACAGTTAAAGAAACTTGCCACAATACTATTGTTAAGTATTATAAAACCGTCTGTTCTAGCTGCAATTACACTAGAAAACGTGGATATTGACGCTTTTCTAAAAGAACCCTCAAACTTAATCGCTTTGACTAAATTCAATGTTGGAGAAAGCGCAAGCGAATCGCTTCAAAAACTACCTGTAAAAGATAAATTGATTTTGCTACCTACCATTCGAAAGTTCTACAACACATCAGCGAAGCATTTGTTTAAAAAAGCTAGAAGAAGCATGAAAGCGTCAGATACATTAGGAACGTCGAAGATGTTAGCAAACTGACTATGGAGTGGAAATTACTCCAGGTAGGTGTTGAAGTAAGGGTCACTCTCAATGAAACTGAACGATTTGATTCGTATTAGTCTACAATTTTTCAGCTAAAAACTTCAACAAATGCAAGTTACCCCCGAAATCACAAAGGTTTTTTCAAGCTGCATTAGCACTGCCCTATTGTAGCGCGGATGTAGAAAGAGGATTCTTTAAATATGGACAACTCGTAACAGAGAATAAGGCTCAGATGTCCGAAAGAATGCTCAATGCCAAATCAGCCATCATTGACGGTCTAAGAAGGCATGATTTCATGGTTCATAAAGTCCCCACACCAGATGAGCTTTTAAGGCGTGCTCGACTCGCACATAATTCGTACCAATTATATTTAGGCAATGTGGCACGGATTGTTAACGGAAAAGCTCAGCAACAGGTTGTGAAGTTGAATATCAAGCAAAAGAAAAGTTGATCTCAGAAAAAATCGATAAGGAAAAGAAGACAATAAAAAGTCTTGAAGAGAAACTTAAATTTGCCGAAGAATCATACAAAAAGCTACGAGCGATGCTGAATCAATGCAAAATGCATTTAAAAAAGCAGTAAAGATGAAAGCGGAAAATACAATTATACAAAAATTGATCAATAGCTTGGAGAGATTCCGAAACACAGAGAAAGATCAAAGAAGCACGGTAGACAAATTAAAGCAAAGTATACAGAGGAGAAAGTCCAGTTTTATAGATTCGGTCGTAAAGGAGAAAAAGGAAAAATCTAGAAAGTAATTGTTTTCTTAATTCGTTTTTGATTTGCTAGTAATTACCTTTTTAATTTATCTACTCGAGTCCTCGCAAGTTTTAGTTTTAATATCTTCGAATTTGGGCAAAGGTTTTAGCGTTTTGCTTCTCGCTATATACTCGTAGTCTCCCCTCAGTAGATAAAAATATATTTTACTCTTCGTATTTAGATATAGAATATCTACCTTAATGGAATGCGCACAAAGACTAAATAGTATTAACTAAGTTTATGTGATATAAATAAATATATTCGTCTGCGACGAGAACCAAAGAGTGTTAATTAAAATATTTTCCCAACCATGTAGGCCAAAAAAACTTTAACGTACTTCGCTTACATTCTTAAATACATATAAGTTCCTTCAAAAGTTTAAGATATTTATATTTCTCCAAGTCGTGAACCAAAAAATGTTTTTATAAATCTATATTTCACATAGACTTATAAAATTCGTAGACTGAATTAAGAGAACCCAGTAGAAGTTAATTCTCTACTTTAAGATGATTCTGTTTCTTTAGCCTACGTTGTGAACAGAACAATAATTAACATAGTTCGCGTAAATTTAGAAAATTGACTAAATAGGATATTATAACTGTATAGAGATGAATAAAAATATAACATTTTCTATGAAAACATTTTTTCTTCTTTTCTACGTGTAAGAATTAATGTTTAATCTTTCCCCTATTCTTCCCCTTTTGCGTGAAAAAGTCGCCCTGTTTCCTCGTTTTTGAGCTCATTTTGCGCTGTGATCCCTGAGAGTTTACAATTTTTATCACAACTTTTGATTGTCCTAAATTCAAAACTGTTGCTCCTTTTACATGTAAATATCAGGAACGCAAATTAAAACATAAATTGCATTAAATTTTTCTATTTTTTTGTTTTACAATAATTTTATTAATATTTTATACAATATTTAATCACTTATAATCATATTTTCGATTTTCCTTCCTAATAATTATACTTACAGGGTCAGTGTTCTTACAGTTCTCTTTGACGAGCTTTGGATTTAGCAAATTCTTCTATGAGTTTACTAGCTTCTAAATTTGTGAGAAAATCCTGCTCAGTTGTTAACGGTGTTTGAGCATTTAATCTTTCTTGTCCCATTGTAGACCGCAAATGAGATTTCACTCTTTTAAACTTCGAAAATGTTCGCCCCCCGCTACAATTAGTTACTGGAGTACACAAAAACATGCGAAGAGCAGTCTCAGCATTCGAAAAGATACTGTTGTCATTAAAACTTTTATGAATTTCAAAAGCTTTTGACTGGATGACATGTCTTCTTCTATGAGACAAGGTAATGATTTTAATTGCAGGCATTCTTCTTCAAATGGCCAGTCCAACTCGTCAGGATATTTTGAAATTAATTCCTTAGCACAGTGATGTACAGTTTTATCATCCGTAACTTTTAATCGTCCATACCGAGAAAGATCTGTTATAATTTTCGTACGGGAGCTGGTGATGCAAAAAGAGTACGAGCGCGCCGTACGAGTTTTGCTTTGGGCAGCGCGGAAGTGGCAACGGGCTGTATGTAAACGCAAGCATGCCATACTGTAATGGTATGGAGTTCGAGCAAATTTAGTACGGTGGCGCCTGTACGTTCTTTTCGTGGCGCTGAAGTACGAAAATCTAAACAGATTTTTCTCGACGCAAGAAATCCATATTTTACATTGGCGTCCACATAAGTTTGACATCTTCTTGACAATTCTACTCTTAGTTTTCCTACAATCACATAAGCGTTTAAATTCGTAATTTTTCCCTCGCCTTCAGTTTTTAATCATCTGTAGATGATTCATCATAATGATGTTTCATTTTTCTCCCGCGTTTCTCGTTAGATGTGAACTCTTTTTTTCACACATTTTTTTGGCCTCTTTCTCAAGCATTATAAATCTTTTTCTGAGAGCTTCGAGATAACCATCTAAGGAGTTGAAAAGTTTTATGACCACTTCTAAATCCATGTCCGGAGACTGTAGTGATTCACTGAGTACATTAAATCGATTCAGTTCACGGTGTAAGAAGCGAATCATAAAAGCAATTTCCAATCTTTTTATTTGTCTCATGAAGCCTTCAGCCTATAGTCTACTAGGAGTCTTTTCAGTTGAATTTTGACCTTTTTTATAAAGCGCATTGAATATTTCTTTGTAGGAGATAGCCAGAGCTATGCTAGCATCTAAACGATCACCCTTAAGAGTGATATTATATGGTGAAAGGTTTAAAATTATTTGTAATAAAGGATTGCAGGATAGTTTTTTCGTGGGACGGTGCAAAACAAAGACTGACTAAAAATTACAGAAAGATATAGATGTCGCTCTGTACACATACAGGAACGTATCAACTAATAGGGCTTCGAAGGGCCTCACAGAGCTGTGGTTTGTAATATGGAACACAGGTTTCACACTTCCCCTCAAGCGCACAGCACTTCACTTCACTAAACTTTCATTCCAAAATTGAATAAACACATTTAATGCTTCTCTCTTGGTAATCCTTTGGTCAACACGTTAGCCATCAACTAAGCTGATTGTAGATCATGCAAAATAATGAAACCACGTCCGAGTGCTTCTCTCAAGAAGTGATGACGTATGCCAATATGTTTCGTTCTTGAATGGACGACGAGATTCTTATCGAATTTTTGGGCTCCTTGATTGTCGTTATAGATTTTGATGACTTCTTGATTCCCTAATCCCACTTTTTTCAGAAATCTGTTCAAATACATTGCTTCTTCCTCAGCTTCGGTGAGGCCTATATACTCGGCTTCGGTGGTCGATAATGTCACAGTGCGTTGTTCTTGCGCTTGCCAGGTCACTTCTTCCTTCGCATGGACGAACACACATCCAATATGAGATCTTCTGTCCTGAGAAAATGCTGCCCAATCAGCATCCACAAATCCTTCCAATTGATTGCAGCCCTTCTCGTACGTGATACCCAGGCTCGTGGTTCTACGTCAGTAACTGACTGAGGAAATTCACCGAAAATGCTGTTTCTGGTCGCGTTGCGACGGCCAGGTACATCAAACTTTCTATTAGTTACCTGAGAGGATATTCTTCGTGTTCTGGAGTACAATCCTATTCCTCTTCTACGAACTTCGTATTTGGATCCATTGGTGTTGCAGCAGGCCTCGAATTTTCGATCCCAAGTCTTCTTAAAATATCTACGACATATCCACCTTGTAAGATTTCTATGGATCCATTCTCTTGTTTGAACTCCATGCCAAGACAATACTTGACTCTTCCAAGTTCTGTTACTTCAAATCGAAATTTTAAATCCAGTTTTGGACAAGGCCAGGGCGCACAGTGAGAAAAAAGCACCTTTTTTTGGACAAAAATCGACCGACAGTAAAAATTGTTTATAATGTTATAAACAAATGCACATTTTCACTATTTTTTAATGAATAGGCTTCATTTTTTGCGAAATCAACTAGAAATATATTATCAGACACCCTGCTGTCATATTTTTCATAGTGACGAAAACTCTTAATTATTTAAACAATGTTTATTAACAAATGCACATTTTGAGCATTTTTTCATGAATAGGCTTGATTTTTTTTGATAAATTAACTCGAAATATCTTCCCAAAGACTCCTCGCTGTCATATTTTTCATAGTGACAAAAACTGTTATTTATTGAATCAATGTTTATTAACAAATGCACATTTTGACCATTTTTTCATGAATAGGCTTCATTTTTTTTTGCGTAATCAACTAGAAATGTCTTTCCAAAGAGTCCTTACTGTCATATTTTTCACAGTGATCAATTCTGTTAATTATATAAACAATTTTTATAAACAAATGCACGTTTCGATTATTTTTTTATGGATAGGCTTATTTTTTTACGGAATCAACTCGAAATGTTGAACCAAGGACTCCTTGTTGTCATATATTTCAAATTGATAGAATCTATTAATTCTTCAAACAACAACTAAGCCTATTCATAAAAAAATGATCAAAATGTGCATTTGTTAAAAAAAATGTTTAAATAATGGACAGTTTTTGTCATTATAAAAAAAATGACAGCGAGGAGTCTTTGTCAAGACGTTCCCATTCAATTCCGTAAAAAAAAATAAGCATATTCATCAAAAAGTGGTCGAACTGTGCATTTGTTTTCAAAGAAGGTTTATATAATTAACAGTTTTTGTCATAATGAAAAACATGACAGCAAGGATTCTTTGGCAAAACATTCCGAGTTGATTCCGCAATAAAAATGAAGCCCATTCATAAAAAAATAGTCAAAAAGTGCATTTGTTCATGAAAATTGTTTATATGTGACGCGCTCCGAAGAAAGGGACCTAAGAGCGAAAGCGCTGATTTTAGAGGAGAAGGGAAAGAACAGGCG
>JAUMHM010068849.1:0-14170 GCA_032362435.1 Melikaiella ostensackeni
TATTTTGGCAGCCGAAACTTTTCCTTTGCATCTATTTTATCATAAGCCGTTATTAAAGACATTCTACTTTTTTTGTTAAATAAAACATTTCAAACCTTAGACAGAACGACCTATATTTCTCGTCTTCTTCCGAAAAGCTGAATTATTATTTCAAAAATTGTTGAAACTCTTGATTTAAAAAAATCTTTAATAATGTATTTTTAAATTGTTTATACTTTTAATGTTAGGAAATAAAAATAGAGGGATAAGAACGAAAAATTTTGGTTGCTCAAAACTAAAGTAATCTTTTTCTCCAATACAGTATATTCTGAAGATCATAGTTTTAGTAGAAAATTAGAAAGAAATTTTTTTTCATAAATGCTTTCAGCGTGTCTTAAAATACATTTTTAAATAAAAATAAGATATTGTGGGCATTTTTTTCATGTAAGTTTGTAAAGTATGTATGTGAAGTTTGTGGGGGTAAGTCCTTGACAATTTTTAAAAATCTGAGTTACTTTGGTAACCAAATCTGCCATTTTTGAGCATTTTAAATCTTTGACTTTGGTTTTCTTAAAATGCTTAAATTTCGAGATCAAATAAAAATGTTTAATAAAAGAACGCGATTGTCAAACATTTTCAGCTCTGTTGAAATAATAAGAAGTGAGTATTATGAAGATTATGAGACTTTTGTAAATAGGCTGCGTCATGTCACCTTCATTGAAATGAGGTATTTACATGTCATTGATTCAAAATGGAAAAATTAAAAAAAATATTTGAACACCAAATCAGTTTCACCTAGCTTTATTCACGTGAAAACATTCCTTTTTTGTATGCGTGCTCACAAAAACACCACGAAATTCGGTAAACTCAAGAGCACTTTTAGAGAATTTTATAGCATTTTACATCGAAAACAACCGAAAAGCAAAGTTTATCAATTTATTTGTAACCGAAATCACTAAAAAATTAGTCAATATTTTCATTAATTAACTTTAGTAGAATAGACTTATGATTTTTTAATACTCCATTATTAAAATCGTAAAATATTACAATTTCATTATTTAAACATCAATTACTAATCCAATTAGTAAAATTTTTACTAATTCAGATTCAGAGAATACTTATCCGAATCGCCATTTAGCATAAGTCTTATTTTCCTTAGTTTTTATTTAAGAGAGTTTCTATTTTAATCATCACGTCACAGAAATCTCATTTGCCCTAAATCGCCTCAGCCATAAAAATTAGTTTCCGGATGAAATTTTCTCACTTTCAAGAACGAGAAATGAGAATTTTATTTCTGAGATGAAAACCGAGAAACAGGAAGAAAATTGAACAAAACAATAAATTCAAGGCGGGCAATAATTATTTAACTGGACTTCGGCTTGAGGTGGAAAATTTTGCCGTAAAAGATTTTATTGTATTTTTCCTGTAAAAATTTTGCCATTAAAAAATGTATTGTATCTTGTGTCATTTTCATCGGAAAAATAATTTTTTTTAATGTTATTGTTCACGATAAAAACAAAAACCATACGTTTTATTGAAAAATGATTTCAGGAAAATTTGTAGATCACTTTGATATAAACAATTTTACATGGTAACATTTTTTCGATCCTTTCATAAATCTTCCATAAATGAAAACTGTGCGTCTCATCAAAAAATAGTATGAGGCAAGTTTTTAGATCTTTTTGAGGTGAAAAATTTTGATTTTCTACATTTTTTTCGTATTTCGTATAGTTTTTCTGGAAAATGGATTTTTTAAATAAAATTTTTCACAATTGAAACAAAAAGTATGCGTCTTATTGAAAAAGTAGTTTTAGTTAGCAATTTTCATGATGGACAATTTTGCAATCAACATTTTTTCCGTTTCTCGTATGGTTTCGCTGTAAAATGGAATTTTTGATTTCTTAAAAAGCATTTTCGACGGATAAAACCAGAACTGTTGGTCAAAAATGGCTGTTTAACGAACTCGTTGTTCCTTTCTGGTCCCTACATAGTATGCCAAAGCACAATCCAATCCGATAAGTCTTTTAAGAGTTATCCGATATACAGACGACAACGACGACAACAACAGACAGACAGACACCAACGTAAAATCTATTTTTTCGTGTTCAGAGGGTCTCGAATCATGGAGATTTGATGAAATCCGCCAGAGCCAATTTTTAAATAAATCCAATACCTCCTCCTTGAAGTGAGAATGTAAAAATGATTAAAACGAGTGCTTAGTTGAATAATTAATTTCAACCTAAAATGTGCAAAATTTTATTTCCTCCTTCACATTAGTACAATATTGTTAGACTTTGCCATTCTGCCCCTTAAAACTTTTAATGGACCCTTTAAAATGATACCCTCGAAATTTGAACACAATCGGTTCATAAAAAGACATGCCTCATAGCTCTTAAGTTTCCCGTTTAATTAACGTTGTGAAAAGCGTTACTTTTGAAAATGTGAAAATAAGTTGTGAAAATGTAGAATTAAGGTCAAATGAAAAGTTTGATTTCTCATTGGAAGCATTTCGATGAATGTGTATCAACAATAACTTTATAGTTTTTATTCTTCCAAAATTAAAATTTATTCACCCTCAGAAACGACTCCCTGAATAGAGAAATAAGAGTTTCGCAATATATTAAAGTTAATTAATTTTTTCTAACCATTTTGTTCCTAGATCATCACTGATCAATGAGCCATATATTTTCATACCGTTTCAAAATAATGTTTCAATTGTTTTAAGGAAATTCCATCGTTCAGACAATTTATTTTAATCGAGAAATTGCAAAACGATGTCATTTTCTCAATCGGACGAATTTTAGAATCATCAGAAAGAAACGAAACATTTTTAATAACATATTTTTTTAATAATTTGAACAATTTTATTGCGTTTTAATGTATCTTATAAGTCGCGAACTCTATAAAAACGTGAATTTTCTCTATTTGATTATTCACTCGATATTTTACTAATATTCATTAACTTTTTGAATAATTTTTTGATACCTAAACAATTGGTTTTCAGAAAGAAGTCATAAAAACGTGGCTTTTTCGTTATTTGATTTATTTCATCATTCATGGGATGCGCTACTAATACTTATCTACATTTTAAAAAAATTAGTTGTTTAACAAATTTCGAGGTTTCAAAACGATGAAATCTTAGATGTTGTACGAGTTAATTAAATAACAATGCTGGAAGCTCGTTTGCAAGTAAACGAAGGTCGATTCCATGTCATTCCATAACATTAATTTTGGTCAATTAACGAGACTAGGCTGTAACTTGGCAGATTTTTTTTTTGGTAGAGAGAAATAACACCTCCAAATTTTTTTTAATGAAAATTTTGCTTAACTTTTTTTTTGAAAATTCAATATCTTTGATTCTATTTAACCGATTTGTGTTGTAGGTACAATATCAAATGTATAGTCTTTAATATGCTATAGTTTGAAACTCATAGCTTTCGAAATGTCAAAATTGAACATTTTTATTTCATTTTTTCAAAATGAAGAGTTATATATTTATGGCAAGGAACATTTAGCAGATTCAAAAGGAATCTTCGAAAACTGTACTTAGTCATTGTACACACAAAATGGAAGAGTTTTAAGCGTGAACATTTGTTAAATAGATATCTTCAAAATCGAAAAGTTCAATTTTAAATCTGCAAAACTGAAATAGCGTTTTAAATTTGCGGTACAATATCGAAATAAAAAATATTGGAATGAAACATTCAAAGTTTCTAATTTAATATTGATACATATTTAAAATTGAACTATTTCACTATATATAGCAACTTCAACTTGAACTTGTGCACAATTGAAAAATTTCGAAAAAAAACATTAAATCTGAATATTTTCAGCATAGCTCTTCAATTTTCCAATTTGGAAAACTATTCAACTAATTTGCAAATAAAAAATTTGACTTCAAAATAAAACCATGCAAGATCTAGGCATTCAAAACTGAATTATTTTAAATATGATAATGTTCCAAAAAGAACATCTTAAACACAATGCCTCTTACATATATATTTTTTGAAGTGATTGAATTATACAATTTAAAATTGGAATCATTGTAATATTGTTTTATATTTGCATATTATTAATGGGCAATGCAACATTTCCCGTGCGCTGTGAAGCGCGTATAATGTTGCTAGTGGCTTATAAACAGAGATAAGGTTGGGTTAAAAAAAAATCTGTTTTGCAGGAATATTTGATTAAACTTGCAGCATATGTTAATATATGCATGGCATCCTTTTTTCAGTGATGAATTAGGGTAATTCAATTTACCCAGAGGCAAAGAAAAAGGATTTTCGAAACTGAATACGCTTACTAGTCTAATTTGCGATTTTTTAATCAACCAATTTTTCCGAAAAGAAAAGTCGGAATTGGATATGATTTACTTGTTCACTATCTGAGTTTTATGTTTTTATTGAATTTTTGTTGTTTTTATTCTCTAGATGTCATGAAAACGCATGCATTAAATTTTCATACATATAGAACTATCCCACTTCACATTACCATCATTGTACATAAATTAATGACAATTTTTTAACTCCTCTTTTAGGGAAATAATAATCTTATCTAACTTATTTTACATTTTTCTATAAGAGTTTGATATGTACGATGTGCCAGTTACGAAATACAATAAGTAAATTAAAGAAGGTACTTATTATACAAAAGTGTGAAATAAGTGAGAAAAAATTATTATTTTCCTTTAAAATGTGTAAAAAAATTCGCATTAAATTGTCTACAATAATGGTAATATAAATGTAGTAATTCTACATGTGTAAAAATTTAATACACGCATATTCAAGACATTGAAAATATAAAAACACCAAAATAGACAAAACTTCAATAGAGGACCGTTAAATAATATCCGATTTTGAATTTATGAAAGGAAATTTATTGAAAGTTTTGAAAATTTATGAAATTTTTGGTGATTACGAAAAGTTTTGGAAATTTATGGGAAGTCATGGAAAGTTAGTGAAATTTATGCAAAGTTTTTGAAACTTTTGGAAATTTTTGAAGATGTATGCAAAAGTTTAAAACTCTTGGAAGCTTGTGAGGATAATTCAAAGCTGTGAAAGTTGTGAAAATTTTTAGAAGTGATGAAAATGTTTGAAATTCATGGATTCTTGTGAGAATTTTTGGAATTTGATAGAAGTCTTTGGGAATGTTTGAAATTTTTGGCAAGCTGAAAAACTTTTGGAGGCTAATGGAAACGTATGGACGTTTCTAAGCTGGTCAAGTTTCATTTAGGGTTGAGAATTCTTATCACATTTATGAAGTAATAAAAGGTCTCTTCCCATCTTGAAGGCCAAAGTATAGTACAGGAGACTGATGCCCTCCTCAGTATACGACACAAGTCGATCATGAATCCTTTGGTTCTGGCTTTGATTTCATGCTTTCCTTTGAATGACCGAAATTCGGTGGGACTGACGTTATGAATGCAAAAAATGAATAATTCAAATAACAATGTAGCCTCAGATAGGATTGGCACTTCTGTTGACGAAAAGCATGCCCGCGGGAAATTTTCAGGCGATGAATGGAAACTAGATATTTGGAATGCTAGAGGTGTAAGTGATCTCAAAAAAAGATGATTTTGGGAAACAATGCGCGTAAGGAGGCTTGATATTTGATGTGTAACGTAAACAAAGAAGAAGGGATGTGAGAGAAGAATGATAGAAAATGGACTAGAAATTTGGTCAGGTGTAGATAATGAATCACATGGTGGCCAGGAAGTCAGACGGATTATGAATGAAAGCGCAAAACAGCATGTTAGGGAATATGAATGTGTACCTCTCAGATTATTATAGGTTAGAATAAAAGTGTGAATCATATTGCTATTTATTATAGCATGCCACGCTCTAGTTGATGGTGACAGTAGTGATGTAAACGATATCTTCTGGGACTCGTCAAACGATATTATAGATACTTGCGATCCTAAGGAAAGAATCATTCTTCTCGGAGATATGAATGACTGGGCTGGTGCGCAATGCAAACGAACCGACGGGGTACTGGGTCATTTTGGAAACCCAAAAACGGACGGTTACGGGGAAAAGTTGATTAGCTTATACTTAGATAAGGCTTGTTTATTACAAATAGTTGGTTCGGACATAACCTGATCCACATGTATACTTGGTGCAGAGGTAAAAGCCACCTGGCTACAGATTGCGGATTCTAAAGTTGGCCCGAACTTATCCGAAATCAATCCGACTCGCAATTTTTTTCCGAAATGTCCGGGCTAATCCGGAAACTGTTCGAAAACAGTCAGGAGTTTGTCTGCTTAATTCCGAAATCTGTCTGGATCAAAATTTAGACTCCGGAAAACGTCTGAATCAATTCGAAATTATTTCGCACATTGAAGCTACTCATTGAGGTGTGAATGGAAAATATATTAGTTACATTCGAAATATGTCTGGGCAAAAACATCATCTCCGGAAAGAGTTCAAGTCCACTGGTTGGCGATTTTTGAGGAAAATTATACATTTTTGTAATTTTCAGAATTTATAGATACTAAATTCTCAACTTTCAGGTCAATGGTTCCAAAAATGAGTAATCTCTATTCATAAAATTCAATCTGGAATACCTGATTTATGATAGAGTCTTGAACGATCCACGACTCCAAACTAACAAGTTGGCCTGCTGAAAGGGATTAATAATTAAATATTAATCAAAAAGTTTGGAATCAGAATAAATATAATGTATCTCGCAAAACAGTATTAGATACGCCAAATAGAGATACGGTCAAAACGGATAAAGATATTATTCTTTGTGCCCAAGTTTTGACGATTTCTGAACATTTTCTCAGGACTTCTGATTTTTTCTGTCATTTTCCGTCGAGAAACGTAACAATTCTCGTCAGAAGTCATCAGAAATCCTGATTTATTTTATGACGACTTCTGACTTTTTTAGCAAAGGAAATTGAAAAAGAAATACATTTTTGTCAAATCTAAACGTATACGCGCTTTTCGGGTACATTTTTTTGTGAAAATATACTGGTATGAGTGGCAAAATTAATCCTAGCCCAAGTCTTTCCGACTTATCGGATCAATCCTCTTCATTTTGATCAACAGTTCATATTTCCAATACTTTTTTTTCAATGAATAATAGGTTGAATAGTTTGCGAAAGTTTCTACTCATATTTGGAAGCCACCCTATCAGTTTTATGCAGACTAAACCTTTTTTGAGGCCGGGAGATTTTTTTTTTTTGATTGGCCAGACGATGAACTTTTCTTGTAAACGATGCAAGATGCAGTAGGTATTTTTATAGAACTTCACTAGGTCTGCCTATTTTTATCTGAATTTTTGTTTTATTTTTCATTCGTTTCGAGAATTATACGAAAATTCGATTTCATGAAAAAAGAGAAAATTCTTCTGGCCACAAGAACCGTTTGGCCAGCATAACAATCACAGGATGCTTTCCTCATAGAAAGCCAAAAATGATGAATGAAATTGTTTACAAGAGTGTCCTTTTTATATGCACAAGATGGAAAGTATCAAGAAAAAATCACTCATGCTGTTATCTACATCATCGAAAAAATCGTCAATATTTGAAAAATAGTCAAACAGAATTAGCAGCTTGCCTTATTTAATTAATTGGTTTCGTGTGATTTTCAATTCAAATGAATTTAGATCTGATTAAGAAATTCGGCTCGAAAGAGGTCTCACTTTCAGTAAAAAAACAAGCTCGAGGTCTTTTCAGAAAATGGGCCAAGTACATAAACTTTGAGTCTTAGAGGTGTCTTAGATGAAGGTGTAACAAAAACAAGCTGTGACCAAAACTGTTTTCCTATTTCCCCCTATTTCCTCATTCTTTTTAATAATGAATGGCTTAATATATGTATGTACATGAATGTTCCTTTTTTTCTTGATTGAAAGATAAAATGTAATCATGGTTTTAACAAATACAGATTTTTCCCTTGCGTAAAACATTGTTTTTGCTCTCTCTAAATTGTACACTAATGATGACATAAATCTGCAACGTTTTTACGACTTCAGTATGGCAAAAGCAGAATGATGAGATAAAAATGATTCAAAAGGACAAATGAGATAGCGACTGGTATATAAACCCTGAAAAATTATGAAGAATATTCACTAGTTCCGCTTTCATCGAAGTTCTTCAAGTTGATGTTCTTTATTTCAAGAAGATGAGGACTATGCTTTCTATTCTGAGTTTCATCTTGGTGATGTTCCCTAATCCTATTGGTAAATATAATAATATTATAAACTTGAAGTGCTTCTTTGATTGCAGTAGGCATATTTATTTCCTATCCAATATCGTTCAAACGATAATTACTTTTTGTCTCTCCATTTACAGAAAGTTACGCCTATCTGGTGAAAACAAACTTTCAAAATGTATCAGTTATTTTTTTGGGGTACATATGTGCTCCCTGAACTTCATATCACATAAATTTCATTTTTACCGAAAATGAAGTTTCCTGAATGCCATCTATCATAATTTTGAGATTATGAACATCAGACACTGAAGATTAGTAGAGAATTACTAATTCGATCAGTCACAATATTTATTATTTTGAAAGCTTAAAAACGCTACCACACACATCCACTCACACACACAAATACATCCGGACAATTGTTTATGACAGTGAATTAGAAATTTTTGAATGAGAAATGTTTAATTAAATGAAATTTTTTTTCAAATTGTTACCACTACAAGGCTTCTTCTATAAGGAAGCAAAAAGAAGTATAAGAAACAATAGAAGGTTCTTATTTTTTTAGACAAAAAATCCAATAGGATCGAAGTTTTAAAATGTTCAAAAATGGAAGATTCGGAGTATCAAAGTTGATTTTAGTTTCTAAAAATTTTAATGTCTTATCCCCTTATATTTTCATCTACATGAAAAAATTCCTTCTATAATTTTAGGACATGCTAAAAGCACTTAAGGAAAAAAATTGGTTTCTTTTAAATTCCTATCTAAAACTATAGAGTTTGGAAACTACATAATCGGAAAAAAAGATTTTTTTGCAACAAAAAATTTATACTCTTTAAAAAAAAGTTACCTTCAATTTTTACTTTTCAAGTTTCGCGCATTACATATAACTTAAAACGACTGCCAAAAATTAAAGAATAATATATGAATGAAAATAAGGGTTAATTACTTTCCTGAATCGTATAAATTTAAAGGGTAAGAAATGGGATACGTGGCAAATGGAAAATTTTAATAAGAAGATGCGAATGTGTAACATTTTTAGTTTCATTGAAACAATAAGAAGGCAGTATAATGAAGATTGAGAAACTATTGTAAATTGGCTACGTCATCTCCATGAAGATAAAGTATTTGCAAGCCACAATTGAATTCATTTATGCTCTAAGTCTGTTTAACCTTTCTTTATTTACGTGAAAAATAATTTTATATCTACAACATGAATTTCGATCAAATAAGAGAGCACGCACCTGCCACATGTTGACTGTTGAATCGTTCACATGACCTCCGCTACTTTATATGAAAAACAATTAACATGAGAAGTTCACTAATTCATTAGTAACCAAAATGACTGACGAATTAATAAATATTTTCACTAACTGAATTTAGTAAAAAAAACTCGACATTTTTTTTACTATTCCATTAGTGAAATGCTAAAATACTACTACTATTTCATAAGTCAAACATCAATTACTATTTCAAATAGTGAAATTTGCACTCATTCAGATTTAGAGAGTAGTTATCGTAACTGCCATTTACTATAAGACTTATTTCAGCTATTTGTTATATTTTCCTAGTTCAATTACAAATATTACATGAATTATATACAATTTGATAATTGAAAGTTCTTTAAGATATAAGTGATATTGAGATTTTTTTCTGTATTATTTGAAGGGATCGACTAGTCCTCCCGAAATTTTAGGACGACTAGCCAAACTCAAAAAATTTTGGACTTCTCATCCACAATTACGGAATGACGAGACACTTCGTAAAAAAAAATATCCATTTAAAAAGAAATAATACGTTTTTATTGACGAGAATGTAATTACAAACATTTCAATTCATAAATTACAATACAATAAGAATTTTGATGTGATTTGCTAGAATTATCTGTTTCTTCAAGTTCAAAATCACTTCCTTCAGAATTAATTTCTTCTTTCAAGTTGGGCATTCGAAATTCTATGTTTCGCTTTATGAAGGCAAACAGCTTCGGATTATAAGAACTTTCAGAGTTATATTTCAAAAATCAATTTTCTAATATTATTAATGATCATAACTTTCTCACTCTTTAAGAAAATTGATTAATACTCAGTCAATTCGATTCGAATCAAGGACTCATCTATTTCTGCGTTAACTTTGAATTATGGGTATGATGAAAATTTTACTTTAAAGAGCAATTCTTAAAATATCATAAACGACATTCACTTCCTTGAACTTCAGTAGAATATATCAATACTATAGGTCGATCGATTCGTCTCGAATCAAGGAGACAGTTCTTACATCAATTTTGAATCAAGTTCATAAAAAAGTTATACTATAAAAAACACATTTTAAAAACATTATAAATGACCATCTGCCACTTCCTTAATTTTTAATAAAATGTGCTAATTTTATAGGTCAATTAATCCGTCTCAATCCAAGGAATCATGTATGTTGTTACATCAACTCTGAATTATGTGAATGAAAAAAGTTTTACGATACAAAATCCATTTTTAAAATATTATGAAGTGCATAAAACATGTAAAATTTAATATTCCGTCCAATCCTTGTGTCAGTTTTGAGATATAAGTGGTAAAAATAAGCCCTCTAAATTTTATCAAATTATCTACAACCGGTTTTAAGTTATCGTGTTAAGGAAAAATGGTAACATCCCCACACAGAAATCCACACCCACTCTTAAATACACACAGACGCACACACACATGGTAACATGCGAAACAACGAGAAGATTGTTTCCTATAGAGATGTCTCAAATTTTGGAAGCCCTCAGTTTAACTGAAATGAGATGAAGATTAGTCAGTCAGATTTACGTAAATTCATCTTGAAATTTTTGTGCCAATCGGTTGAATAGTATAGGCTTTAGATGTGTCTTATTACTTAAAAATCAATTTTTCTTCATATAAAGTACTACTAAACAACTACTACTAACGAACTGGATGATATATATAATACGTTTTCCATAACTAGCGCTCTTTCGAGACAAGATATTTGCGTTCTTTTTTATTTGGTGGCGATTCACTACCACGAATCTTGATGAAACTTTTGAAAATGGCAAATAAATAATAATAAAAGAAATTAGGTTGGTGTAACCATGACTTTTAGGTAACTATATTTTGTGTGAAATGATGTAAAGTGAAATTTGGGGAATATCCATGAGCTCCTTATTTGATTTTTGTAGAAAAATGATTATTTAATAATCTTATTTAATAATGAATACAATATATTTAGATTCCTACTCATACTTTCATTTGCAGTATCAGTTGGATCACCGGAGAGAGAGCCGATCCCTTCCTATATACTTAAGGTTCATTTCTTCGAGGGTATGTCTCATATACTTGCGGATTTACCAAATGAACCTTTTGCAGCAGCAGTAGAAGAAGAAGACGGGGTTATATATTGTATTGGTCTAGTCAGACTACATACTTTGCATTCATTCGCGGAATTAATAAACGGTCGCTATGTAAGAGTTAAAGTAAACCTAGCTAGCGGCACCACTGAACCAATATACTTAAATGATCCTCTAAATAAACGATTTAACGAGCCTTATTGGCGTGAGGGAAACATTCATTGGGTCAAGCGAGAAATAATTCCCGGTATGTCGATTCCGAACCATACTGGCAGTAAAATCCATTCTAATACGAAGGTCCATATTATTAATGAACCATAAAAGAAAACATTTTTGTCAAATCTAAACGTATATGCACGATTTATGGGTACATTTAGTTGTGAAAATATACTGTGAGAAAGAAGAAACTAGTCCTGGCCCAGGTCATTCCAAACTTTAAGCCAGCATTTGTCCAACCATGACAAATCCCTGGTTCAGCTTTGGTTCAATCCGTATTATTATATTCAGCGCTTTTTTCATTTATTCTGTGAATCATAAACAGTCAGTGTCTGATAACTGGTTCACCCTGTATACATTTCAAACAGTATCATTCATTTTTATCTTTTCGTTGTAATAGTATAGTCAATGATAATTCAGTAAAATATGAACCGATGTAATGCATTGCAAGTTTTTCCTCTCTAGAGAAAAAAAAGGTTTTGTAATTCTATCAGTTAGTTTTTTTACATGATACTCCTTTATGCATCATACAAATTCATAAATCGTCTGACTTTCTCTAATTTCTTTCAGAAGATTGCTAGAAACTGTAACACTACAGTTTATATGTGATCTTTGCGCTGCTCTAGTTCTAGAGTACTGATTCCTTAATTTGCCAGCAAAGAAGAAGCGGTGTAATTGTAGTGGTGTAATTATGTATATGTATATTGTTTTTCACTTCAAATTAGTAATTTGTTTCTTATATATGATGATACGTGATCTTAAGTGGTTATTCATTTGAAGTAAGAAACAATGTACATATACATAATTACACCAATAGATTTGCTGGCTAATTGAGGAATACGTACCATAGAAATAGAACAGCGCAAAGATAACATTTGAATTGTAGTATTGCAGTATTCAACAATCTTCCGAAGGAAATTAGAAGAAGTCAGACGATTCATGAATTTGTACAACACATAAAAGAGTATCATGTTAAAAAATTAACTGATAGAATTACAACACCTTTTTTTCTCCAGAGGGCAAAATTGAAAATGATAAATAGTCTTATAAGATTACTTATCATTCTATATATCATTTTTGCTCATTGAATATCCCAAAGAGTACGTACATATAGAAGCTCTGTTATTTTATATAATTCCGAATTTAGCATCCCTTTTGGAAAATTGTACAAGGTTTCAAGTATTTTATTTCGAATTCTTTGTATTTCAACTTGTAGTTCATACCAATATATTTCTTCGATAAATAAAGGATTTAAGATTGAATTCGTAATTATTAATTTTCCACCCCTTTCCTTGTTCCTTGTTCTTCCTAATTACAAATTACACAGGCCGACAAAATTTGAACAAATTTCAGAACCGTTCTTTGACGATAAACCCGAACTCTGTCTAGCATCGACTTTACAGCGCTATTTGCACGTTTCAAGAAATTTGAGAAACAATACCAAAAACTTGTTTATAGCGATTAGAAAACCTCATAAAGTAGTAGGACCACAAACTCTTAGCCGTTGGATCAAGTCGGTCTTAACGCAATGCGGAATAGACCAAGAATTTACTGCTCACAGCAAAGGGCATGCTGCGACTTCAACAGCCTATAGGAGTGGTTTAGATCTAAGCAGTATAAGGAACACAGTTGATTGGTCCCAACGCTCGTCAGTTTTTGCGCGGTTTTACAAACGACCGATTGCTCCAACAAACAAAGGTTTTTGTAACGCTGTCTCAAGACATAGTTCATAATTCATGTGTTCCAACCTTTTTTGCTATGTTTTATAATAGAAACAACTACCGAAAATTGTCAACTCTAAATATCTACAATAGTAATCCCGAGAACGAGGCAGGAAGTATAATTGTGCGATCAAACGAACTTACCTGAGTGAAGTTCGATCGTAATTATACGAATGCCTCGTTCGGAGGGATTACACCCACCCAAAAAATTTAATTCCCTCCCCCAAGTTCTTCCGTACATCGTCCAGAACTTTCAAACAATTTTTTAGAACCCTTTAAACTAAATGAAGCTGTGGTGGTAGCAGTGGCGTATCTATGGAAAATAGCGCTTATGGCAAATATCAAATGTGCGCCCCTGTGCAACACATCTACCAATAATTTTCCTCAATATTTATTTTTTATTTATTTATTTTTAGTTTCATCTCGCCAATTTGATGCAATTTCAAACCAAATACTTAAATATTCATCTAAAAAAGAGAAATTTTCAAACCAGTTGAATTCTCAACCAAAAAGATTACTTTTCTACAAAAAAGACGAACTTCCAATAAAATAAATGGATTTTCAATTAAAAAAGAGAAATTTTCAACCAAATAGTTGGATCTTCAACTTAGCAATATAAATTTTGAACCAGATTAAAAAAATTATTGTTTAACTAAAAAAAAATAATGATAAAATAGTCAAGTTTTCAATGAAAGAGTAGAATTTTCAACCAAAATGATAAATCTTCCACCAAATGAAAGAATTTTCAACAACATAGTTCAACTTTC
>JAUMHM010068898.1:0-14169 GCA_032362435.1 Melikaiella ostensackeni
TCTCCTGTTTCTGCATTGAATACCCCCCCCCCTATGGTTAGATTCACCCATTCTTCCTTTCCTTCCACAAACTGTCTTAAATCCTCTGTTTCCTCCTCCCATCTCGATACACATATAAGTCTATTATCTTCCACCTCCTCTTTCCTGCCATTATCAACCATTCCTCTCATTGCTCTGCCCTTTTTATTTTTTTTCTTTGTCTCTTCTACGTCTCACCTGTATCCCTGTATCTGTCACACCTGTATCTGTCTTTATCGTTATCACGACTTTCCATTGTTCCGAATTAGTCATGAATTATGCTTTCTTTCCAAGCCTGCTAGATTCCAGTAGCGGATTCTCCATTCTTTCATTCATTTATTTCTTATCCCCTTGTCTTGCCCATTCACTCTCCCCCCTTCCATTCCTTTCTCACCCATTTCCCCGTCCTCTCACATTTTACTGAGTCTTCCCTTTCTTTGTCACAATCCCACAAAATACTTTCTATCTGTATTCTCTCATATTTAACCCATGTGCTTTTTTCCTCATTTCTTTCCTCTTCCTACAATTTCTAACCGATTCGTTAAAAAAATTAAGGATAAATTAGTTGGATAAAGCTACAGTGCCCTTTTTCAGGAAATTTTGATTCATTCTAGTGTTTCTTGTGGGAGGCTCTGAGGGCTCTCGTGGATAACTCTGGAGGCCCTTCCGAGAGACTCTGGAGGCACTTGTAGTAGGATCTAGGGTTTCTCGGGGGATGGTTTGGAGGCCCTCGCAGAAGGCTTTGAGGGTCCTCGTGGAGGATTCTGGAGGCTCTTGCGAGAGACTCAGGGAGCCCTTGTAGGAGGCTCCTGAGGCCCTCGTGGGCTTGGAGACCCTCGCAAAAGTCTTCGAGGGCCTTTGTGGAGGACTCTGGATGCCGTTGCGAAAGGCTGTGAGGACCTTGTGGGAGGCTCTGAGGGCTCTCGTGGATAACTCTAAAAGCCCTTACGAGAGGCTTTGAAGGCTCTTGTAGTAGGCTCCGGGGTCCCTCGTGTGAGGGTTTGAAAGCCCTCGCGGAAGACTCTAGGGGTCCTCGGAAGAGGCTCTGGGGCCCTTGTAGGAGGCACCAGAGGCCCTCGTGGAAGGGTCTGGTGGTCATCATCACGGGAGACTCCGAGGGCTCTCGTGGATGAACCTGGAGGCCCTCGCGAGAGACTCTTGGAGCCCGTGTAGGGGCTCCATAGGCTTTTGTGCAAAGGTTAAGAGGCCTTCGTGAGAGGATCTGATAGTCCTCGTGGTGAACTCTTCAGGCACTCACGAGAGGCTTTTGGGGCCCTTGTAGGAGTCTTCATAGGCTCTCGTGGAAGGGTTGAGAGGCCTCCGCGAGAGAGCCTGAGTGTCCTCGTGGTGCACTCTGCAGGCCTTCGCGAGAGGCTCTAGGGGCTATTGTAGGAGGCACCAGAGACTCTCGTGGATTACTCTGGAGGCCTTCGGGAAAGGCTCTTGGGGCCCTTGTAGGAGGCTCCATAGGCCCTCGCGGGAGTCTTTGAGAGCCTTCGTGAAGGATCCTGGAGGCCCTCGCAAGAGGCTCCGGAAGGCCCTTGTAGGAGACTCCAGATGCCCTCGAGGACGGGTTTGGATGTGTGGGTACGTAAGAGAATGAATTATAAAAAAATCCATTTGCAGAAATATTATCCTTCCTCCGAATACGGAAATACTCCAACAAGGTGGTCGTTAAAATGTAAAAAAAGACTCCCGGTCATTAAACATAAAAATTTCAAGCTTTAAACGCAGAAGATTTTTTCAGTTCTAAGCAATCAAAACTAAACTGCAAATGAATGCAACCAAAATAGAACTCTTTTAAATTCGGAACATTTAAAACTCAGCAATTTTAAATTTAAATACGTTTAACTAAGGATTTCAAAATTACGTATTATCACGAATTCATGTAATTCATTCAAATTTGTTGATAAATTACGATGCATAAGAATTCTTTTATTGCGAATTACCTTTCGGCGAATAATCATAGGTGTATGTTCAACCCTAAGAACCATTTCCATCAATGAAAAAATTCTCACCAATGATAAAAGTATCATTTAGTTACGTGAAAACATGATTTTGCTCTTTTTTTCGACATTAATGACAATTTACTCTGAATACGAATTTTTCTATTGCTCCATAGTTTCACAAGGATACTCATAATCGTAATTGGTAATTAGTAATTAGTGAATTTTAAAATCCTTTTTTATCAATCAAAAACTGCTTTCGTTCCAAAGTACCGAAAAATTCGGTATTATTCGCTATTTTGAGCTTCATCGTAGATTCGCGAACATAAAATATTTTTTTTTGATTTGTTCGGTATGTGTCCCTCGTTTATTCACTGACCTCTCTTCATGAAGAAAATATGATCTTAAGTTTACTTACAGTTGTTTTTCCTAGATAAAATTTGTCCTTGATAAGTGATGAAGCCAGCTTCTCTTATGCCACTATACGTCCGAGATAAAGCAGCTGTCCAAGCAGTGGGTACTGCCTGGTGAAAGTGCCCCAAAGTAGGCGAAGGCCACTTTGTCAGCTGGGGAGGTGATGGCCACAGCATTTTGGAATTCCCAAGAAATTATCCTCATTGATTACTTGGAGAAGGGTGAAACTACAATAGGAACGTACTATGCATCATTATCGGACCGTTTGAAAGCTGAGCTAAAGAAAACGGTCACGAGTGGCGCTCAAAAAAGTGCTGTTTTTTCGCGACAGTGCACCGGCTCACTCGTCCGCAATTGCAATTTCAAAAATACACGAACTGGGCTTCGAATTGATTCCTTATCCACCCTATTCTCTAGACGTGGCTCCGTGCGACTTCTTTCGTGTAAATTAGTGTGAGCTGCGACCGAAGCAGAAGAGCGTAGTGTTGCCAATGCTCCTGATCTGTCAGGAGTTCTACTGATTCTTTTCGCCTTTGAATCTCTTGATTTTTCAAAAATCTTCAAAAATCTCCTTATTTTCTTACTCAACCAGTGGCAACGCATCAATTATATAAGCCGCGACCAAATCAGGAGTATTCATTTATCGGTAAAATGAGTATCGCTTTGATGGCCTTTATCTCTCTTTTGTTTATGGCTCTTTTCACTGGCGCTATTGACGCAAATCGCGCAAGATGCTCTACGGGTTCGAAAGGAATTGGTGGTTATTGTGACTTCCATTCCGGTTGTTGCTACAGTGTCTGCGGTAAGTCGAGAACTCATTGATAAAGGCAGTGTCTATCAATCAAGAAATTTCGTGCTTAATAGCTCAGAACGTTGAATTGGCTATTTGTACCGAAATTTTGGAATTGGTAGCTGTGAACAATTAAGAAAAATCACTCGAGCCAAATAAATTTACTTTTGTTTTTACTTTGCACATGCTTTGGTGGGAGGTTATGTTTCGCCTATAACTTCGTTCCTTCGTTCCATTCGCGTTACTTACCTATGATACTAAAGGCCTGAAGGCACTCCTGTAACTGGTCACAGAAATAATGTTGTTCAACCCCCTAGCCCTTCCCAACGTCTTGTGGGGGGGAGAGAAAGCACTCCTGTGACTAGTCACAGAAATAATGTTTTTCGACCCCCTACCCCTTTCCAACGTCTCGTGGCAGGCGAGAAAGCACCCCCGTGACTGGTCACAGAGATAATGTTGTTCAAACCTGTACCCCTTCCCAACGGTATGAAAAGGCCTTTAGTAAAATAGGTATGTAACGCGAAAGGAACGAAGGAACGAAATTATAGATGAAACATAAGCTCCTACCTGTCACAACATGCAAAGGATGCAAAGTGTGCAAAGTAAAAAGAAAAGTGAGTTTTTTCGACTCCAGAGATTTTTCTTAATTGTTCATAGCTATTCATTCCAAAATTTCGGTACAAATAGACGATTCAACGTTCTGAGCCATTCTTCGCAAAATTTCGTGATTAATAGCCGACTTAACGATCTGAGCTATTGATAACGAAATTTCGTGATATATAGCACAGATCGTTGAATCGGCTTTTAATCACGAAATTTCGTGATAAATAGCCTAGATCGTTGAATTGGCTATTTTTACTGAAATTTCGTGATGAAGAGCAAATTTCCAGAAAACTAATTTATAATAAAAAGAAGATAAGAAATGTACTGTTTTTGTGTCGCATTTTCCCTCATGGACATTTTGTGTTCTTTTTATTGAACATTATCACTTTTTCACTCAAATTAATTTGAACTAGAATATCCAACGTTTTAACTTTAATTGAAATTCATAAAAATAAAATTTTTCTATGGAATAACATTTTTCGTATTAATAGCTAGTTAAGAACTGCGAGCTACTCATAGAGCATTGAATCGGCTATTTATACGAAAATTTTATGATAAATTGCCCAGATCGTTGAATTGGCTTATTCTCAAGAAATTTCGTGATATATAGCCCAGATCGTTGAGTTGGCTATAAATCACGAATTTTTGTGATTAATAGAAACGGCTGTTAATAAATACTTCAATGACGAAATTTTTCTAATTAATTCTTTTGCAAAATATACATTATTTTACTAGAATAGAGTTACTTTTGTTAAATTAAATTTAGAATATCACTGTTTGAGATAGTTTCAAATAATAGTTGGAAATACCGGTATTAAATAAAGAAACGTATTTTTACTTTTAGATTTCGAAGCTCATCAGTGCGTTTACCAAGTGTCGATGAAGGTTTCGTCGAATAAAAGAAATGACAAAATTGTTGTGTGGATTTTGAAAGTTTTGTTGTGTTCACTCAAATTATTTTGAATTCACCCTAAATTCTTTCAAGATCATCCTGGATTCGCATGAATTTCAACAAATTTTCTTGAATTCCTTTGATTTCTTCCAAATTCACTCCAATTTTACTGAAATTAATGGAATATTTTGCATTTTTGAAATATCTTGGACTTTTCCAATTTTTTGCATTTCATTTGAATTTATTTGGAATTCATACTGAATACTTATTAATTTATCCGAAATTCTTTTAAATTCTTTCGAATTCTTCTAAATTTACTCGATTTTCTTGAATTTTCCCTGAATACTTTTGAATTTCCTTTTTTTAAAATTACTCCATACTCAATGAATTCAATGAATTTTTTTAATATTTGAAGCGTCACCAGGCTAGAGGGCGTGAGTACCAAAACGCGAGTTTCACAGGAGATACAAAAAACTGTCTAACTTTAGCGCGTTTCATTTCGTTTGAACAAAAAAAAATTACTTTGAAGCTATTATTTAGCTCTATCGAACCACGAAAGGAACATCCTTAAAGAAAAAAAACCTACTCCGAGAAACCTTTCGTCAAAGGAACGGCAACTCCCAAAAAACGCCGATTTGGACTGAGGAGGAGTTTCATAACTATTTATTTTTTAATTTAAGAAATAAACAAAAAAGTACTTTCGAGCTCTTACTTAGTTCTGTTGAACCGCGGAAGGAGCGCTTAAAAAAAGGAACCATTTTTTGTTTTGCCAGATATTCAGCTCTGGCAGCACTTTCTTGAATGATAAAATGAATGGTTTCAGCCAGTGAAATTTCACTTCTAACTTATTTTCATGAAAATATGTTGATTAACCATCATGGCCGGCGTAGCTCAGACTTTATAAGGGGAGAGGGGTATTTTTTCAGTTTTTTTTATATTAAAGAGAAGGTTCTCCTTCGTTGTAGAGCTTTAATGTCGGGTTACTCCGGGTTCTTCTCAATTAAGATCTTCTGCACCCTTTACTGCATGAGCCCACGCCTTGCCGAACTCATAAATTCAAAAGTAAATTAAATTATCGATGTTAAATCATTAACTTAATTTCACTAATTTAAAAATGTTTGAACTAGAAGGGTAAATGTTTTATTTTTATTTATTTAGATACTGCTCTCTCGTGACACTCACTGAAGGCTGTTGAAGAATCACGTAATTCAGTACCTTGTACTGTAGGAGACCAATTTAATGCCTTTCCTCTGCTGTTGTTAGATTTTACATATACTTTTGCACTATGAAATTAGTAAATACTCGTATTTTGAGTAATCCAATCAGCAATTTTGACTAACAAATTCTTTAAATTGATAAAATCAAGAGCACATCATACTCTATAAATCTGAACCAATGACCCGCAGAAATATTTTGTGATTGCTGAGTAATCATAAAAAATATTTACCCGTGAAATGGAAATTTTTGCGAAGCTTGAAATACGAGATTCGTCGCGTGCCTTAATTTGTTATCATAATCATCCTTTAAAAAATAAATATTTGACCTTCATAAATAAAGCTGAAAAATGAATTCTATTTCTTTCGAATTTCGACTTATAGAAGACAACATTTTTGTTTGGATGTATATTGAAAGAGTTACAAATCGCTAAAGTCGATAGTACCCACAAAAAATCTGAAAATTACACTAATTTGTTACATCTATTATTTAACATACTAATTTTAGTCTTCGATATAAGTGTAATTTAAAAAAATTAATAAATATCTTGCAATTTTACATCTCAGTTAGGAAATGAAGGATATATTACCTGTATTAAGAAATAGAAAATACAAATATCAGTTTGAAATCACATCCTTTTCATGGGAAGGGCACTTGAAAATCCCTTGGGCGCAATTCATGATGGCCGAAAACCACCTAATTTCACGGCTTTAACCCTAGGTGCAACTCAGGGTTTCATATTGGCAGGGTGGTTGACCGCGGGCGCAATTTAGAGTGCGCTCCTCGCGAGGACCGTGGCAAATTTTGAACTTTAAATTGTTTTTTTTTTCTCAAAGATCGAAATGATAGTATATTGTGCTACAAGTTGAAAAAGCGGGAGATTTGAGACGAGTGTGAAGTTAGCCACCCGAGCGGAGCGAGTGTGGCTATCACACGAGTTTCAAATCGTCGTTTTTTCAACATGAAGGTTTGGAGTGATATAATTAGATACAATGCAACAGTTGTGAGTTCACCTTCACTTACTGAAGCAGACCACAGGGTTCGTTCACACTGAAAAAATGAGGAGTAATCTTTACCCTGATTTTGGAGTGGAGATTACCTGCAAAAAAATTTACTGCATGTGTCTCTATGAAGTCGCACTTTTCCGATTCGTCTGTTTCACAAACCGTCAGTGAACTTCACTTCAGCGATTAACTTTTGTGGCTCTCAATTTTCAAGACGGTCGTGACGAATTTCATGAGAACAGAAGGCAGTTTACTCCCTACCAACGGTAATATTTGTGTTTTACGCATACGAATAGGTAAAAATACAAAGTTACTTGCAACAAGATTTACCCTCAGCTTTTTCTGTGCAGTAGTTTGCACTTCATTCAATTTTTCTATTGTGCGTTACTTTTCTCACAGCGTCTGCCTGCTTTTTTCACCGTTGCCTGGAAAGGTCGACACTGCGCATGCGCCACGTCATCGACAACAAGTCGGTCACTTTTTACACAGAAAAAAGGTGGAAAAACTAGCACTTCTTTGCAAATTATAGAAAAAATATATTTTCTTATGAAAATTGTTTGTGTACTGTAAAAGAAACACCCAAAAAGTTCACAATTCAAAAGTTTACTTTGAGACTGATAATGAAACATATATTAATTGTGAATATGTGCATGCCAGCCTTTCTTTATAACCAAATTCAAATATATTTATTAAATTTACTGATATTTTCATTCAAAGTTATTTTGTTCTCTTCTTCTGCTGAAGTCAACAAATATTTTCTTGATAATATGAATTATCTGTCTTGCAAAAACCATGAAACTTGCATTCTATCAATCATTCTTTCTGTAATGCATCCCATCTAAGTTTTGACTAACTGAATAAATTCATGTAATACTCCTATACCGAACTTTCGGTAATATCTTTAATAAAATCACATTCCGCCAAATTTTTTTTAATCAATTACACTAAAAATTATATCAACAAAAACATGAAAATAAGAAAAATAAAATAATTTTTAAATATAACTTTCTGTGTATAATATCCAGAATTTCGTAATCCAAAGTTCGGCAAACACTTTACTACAACTCTAATTGAACAAAAATTTCAATTATTTTTGAAAAAAGTTGGTAAATTCTCTTAACTTTATTCCTCTTTCTAAAGCTAAAAGCATAAATCAACTTTTTCGAAATCAATAAAACGAGTATCCAACATTCGCCTATAGTAGACCCATCCACACTACTCAATCATATATCACCGACACAATTGCCGAAAACCGCAATCGAAGGCGAACAGCCCAGCGCCGAGACGAGAGATATATTTTCGAAGCAAAAATAACGTTTCTTTTTATATTTAGATTTTAGGAGAAAAATATCATTATTATTCTTCCGTCCAGTTCTCTATGCATGGAACTTTCATGCTCAGAAATGTTCATGTATGGAGTTCTCCATCACATCCACCTGCAACCTCTTTTGGGTTAAAGTCAGTTGAGACCTACCGTGTCGAGCAATCATCTTTCGCAAGCTGTTCACAGGATAGGTTCCTTACTTCTATTTTTCCTGACTGAGGTGCACTCCATATCCTTGTGCCTGTTATTACTTCATGTTTTTGTCCTGGTGAAAAATTCGCAAGATTTTTGACGCCATTTTTCATTTATAAAATTTCAAGTAGCTATTTTCTCGAAAGGAATAGAAATTTGTCAGGAAACCAATAACAAAACTAATTTTACAAATATATTTTATACAGTTAACCCTCCTTCATATCGGAAATCAGGACTAACTGCAAACTACGTTGGGTCGAGAAAAATAAAATTGGAAATGAAAAACAGCCTAGCACTGGAAAGTTTCATTTTGGATCCCTTATAACCTGTGTAATGTTTGAAAAAGATCGATCGATACCCTGAGGTCCCGCGGGGCAAGAATAAGTTTTAAAAATTCGTGATTCTTGGAGTTTTGTAAAAAACGCTAAAATTTTTTTGTGATTCGTATAATGTGCCTCTTTTTCAAAAATCCTGTTAGATTTCAATATTTTCAATTTTCCTAGGACTAAATCTCATTTTTATAAACTTCAATTAACCAATGTAACATTATCGATTTCCTAACCGGGGATCGATCTCGTGTTTACTAATAATCCAAGTTTATAATCAATACACTTGGCTGATTTAAATGAAGGCTGTAGGTATTTACTAAAAACCTTTTTAATTTTTAGTAATAGTGGTGTAACATTTTAAACTCTTCTTAACGATATTCATCTTCATTGAGGGATTCGTCCAATTTGCGTTTACTTTTTCCTGTCCAGTATATTGCAATCAACAATATAAATTGATTCCAATACTGATAGGACCTTAGAATTAGCCCAATCTATCTTAAACCTAAACTTCACGATAAATTAAATAACAATTTAATGAGAATTGTGAGTTCATCCAAGGGAGAGTTGATTGCGAACTTTTGCGATGATTCAAATTTATTTTTATAGATCTCTCTCATAAGATCTTTTTGAGATCAGTGGGCACAATTAAATCTTCATTTTCATATCTAATCGCACAACGAGGTCCTCATAATTAAATAAGGTGCAAAGTCGTTACAAGAGAGCACAATTTTATATTTATTTAATTTTATCCACTGATTTTTGGATTCCCCTTCATATTTTTTCCTTTTTATTATGACTCCAAACTTCACTCGTACAACAAGGTCTTAATATTCAAATTAAGTGCAAAGTTGTTACGAGTTTCGTTGCAATTTTAAATTTCAATATAAATATTTTCCCCAATTAATTTTAAAATGATCGAAATATTATTTACTTTTCAATTTTATATTCAAGAGGGAATCATGCCACGATATGGAGGATATGTCAAGCACGTCTCACGTCGCGAGTGTCTTGGAAGAAGTGACCGATACCGATTCCAGAATTTAGATGCTACCCTTGCTACGTGCATCGGTCCCGCGCTATTCCCCCTTATTATTGGATTGCGCGCGCGATAGATCGTACGATCAAATGATTTTATGAGTCATCCATTCGCTCCACCTACCTTTCCACTTTTTGGTCACGGGCGTATCAATTTTAATATTCGCCCGTTCCTGTATAATTGAAAATTCCAAATTATGAAAATAGAATATACCGTCTCACTAAAATAATCTTTAAAAGTTTTTTAAACTATCCAATAATTTTTTTGAGCATATTGAAGCTATTTACTTACTTCCCTACAAATAAATAAGAAAATTTTAGCAATTGGATTGGCCAGACTCTGAATTAAATCGATATAAAAAAATTCGTAGTTTTTAGAGTTTTGCAAAAATCGTTGATAATAATTTTTTTTGTAATCTACATAATATGCCTAATTTTCAAAATGTTGTAAGATTTCAATATTTTCAGTTTTCCCAGACTCAATCTGATTTTTTCAAACCTCACTATACTAAAATAATTCTTAAAAGTTTTTTAAACTATCTTCGAATCTTTTAAGAATGTGAAAGGATTTATTGCTCTCAGAATTCACTTGAGAAAATAATGTAAAGATTTTAGTAATTAAAATGGCCGTTCCCTGAATTAATTTATGAAGTTTTTTCAATTTTATCAAGTACATTTCAGGTGTGAGAAAAACTCTGCAGGATCAAAAGAAATTTAGGATAGTTTGAAAAGCTTTAAAAAGTTATTTTAGTTTCTTGAGGTTTACGATGATTAGATTTTGCCCTAGAAAACCTGAAAATATTGAAATCTTACAAGATTTTTGAAAATTGGTCACATTATGTAGATTTCAAACAAATTATTACCGATTTTTGAAAACACTCAGAAAAAAATTCTTTGATTCGAAGCAAATTTGTCTGAATCCAATAAAAATATTTATTGGCTCTCAGTCAAAGAACAAATTCTTCGATTTAAAGGAATAGTTTTTCATTCCAATGCAAACTTGTCTTTAATTGGAAGTGATTTTCTTCATTTTAGAGTTGTTTTTGGTTGAGCGAAAAAAATCACGTTGAAGAAACGGTTTCTTAAGTTCAAAACAAATATTTTTCTGAGTTAAACTCTGAGAATTACGAATTTTTAAAACTTATTTTTGCCCCGCGAAACCCAAACTGCACCTAAAATTAAAATTTTCAGTGCTAGGCTGTTTTGGATTTCCAATTTTTTTTTCTTTAGACTCACTTAAATGAAAACCTCTTTTCTGTCCAAAATTGGTTTCGATAACCTCCATCTTGTCTCTCACAAAATTAAAATAAATTCAACTAATTTTTTTTACAGCCGACATTTACGATGAGGTGGAAGAAGTGCTCAAGAAGCTAAATTTAAATAGCAAATGTCTCGGTGGTGGAAGAATTAATCACGATGCAGAAAATAAAACTATAAAAGTTTATGGATATTCACTGGTAATTATAACCTTTCTCATATTTCTCTTATTTCATGCATTCTTGTTTTGCCTGAAAATTTCCAGGCATTTAGGAATAATTTCAGTACTTTTGTAAAAAAATGACTCTTTTGTATATAATGAATTTTGGATTTTTAGGTGTTCCAAAAAAAGTTACATTTTTTCAAAAATGGGTACCCTAAAAATTATTCCTGTTGGTATCAAAATGACCCCTGAATGTTCTCAGAATTTGAAAAAATATTTGGAGCTAGCGCGACCCCATTTTTGCCAAAAATGGTTATTTCATTTCAATTGCCGCTGTTAATGGATTATTTTATTTTTATCGCAACTGGACTGTATTACCTCTCGTAGAACACATCACCCTGAATTTAACAGAATTTTCAAGAAATATTCACGTGTCTCGCAGGCCCATGTTTAAGAAGAATGCTCATTTTATTTTAATTGCCTCTGTTGATGGATTATTTCACTTCGTCATACCTGGACTGTATTACTTCTAGTGAAATACAGTACCCAGATTTTCGACAGAATTTTCGAAAAATATTCAGTTGTCTCGCAGACCCATTTAGAAAAAATGTTTATTTTATTTTGATTGACACTATAAATGGATTATTTTACTCTGCAAACGTAGACTATATTAGTTTTAGTGAAGTACATCATTCGGATTTTTGACAGAATTTTCCGAAAATATTTAGGGGTCTCGCAGGCCCATTTTTGAAAAAAATGCTTATTTTATTTCAATTTCCGCTGTTAATGAATTATTTCACTTTGGCATACTTGGACTGTATTACTTTGAGTAAAATACATTACCCGGATTTTTGATGGAATTTTCAAAAAATATTCTATTGTCTCGCAGGCCCATTTTTAAAAAAAATAGCTTATTTTATTTTAATTTCCGCTCTGAATGGATCATTTTACATTGGCCTACCTGGACTATATTACTTTATGTAAAATACCTCACCTGGATTCTGGACAGAATTTCTCAAAAATATTTAGGGGTTTCGCAGGCCCATTTTTGAAAAAGAATACAATTCATGTATTCCAAAGTAAAAGAATGCATTGGAAGCGATATTTAAAACAAATCAACATTTTTTGTTGCATAAATGGGTATGCGAGACCCCTGAATATATATTTTTTTCGATTCTGATTACATTCAGTCGCCATTTCGGCACAAAATTGGAAAATTTTTAGAGGGCCCATTTTAGGAAAAAAAAAGATTTTTTTGGACAATCCTAATGCATTCATTTCTCTTCTTTTTTGACATAGTTCTTGATCACAGCCTTGATGAAACGTTTCTGGCAATTAGTTTATGAGAGCTTGACTCTCAACAATGCAAAGTTGATCTTTAGAAATCAAGCATAAATATTGCCACGTTAATAATTAATTGAAATTAATTGAGCCGTGTTAAAATATTAAGATAATGTGCTTAAATTACGAGTATAATATTATAGGAAGTAGGATGAAGTGAAAATGCTAAAATTAATCGAATCATTTGAGCTAAGGAAGAAAAATTGTGGGATGACACCCGAAAAAGTAAAAAAAAATTTAATTATTTAATGTCTTGTCTTTTTTCTTATTTTGAAATTCAAAATTTTCGAAATTTAAAACAAATATTTATTGATTGAAATAGAAAATTCCCGAATAATGAAATTCCCAAAATTATAAAATCGACGGCAACTTAAAATTCCCGATTTAAAAAATTCACGAATAATGAAATGATTTCCGACAGTTTATGTTATATTATTACCGAATTCAAAAACTCCCGATATTAAATTGCCGACATTGTAAAATATGCGACACTGTAAAATTCGCAACACAGGAAATTTTCTAAATTATAAATTCTGGAATTATTATTATTATTATATTTAACTTTGTTAAAATAAATAAAATAAATGATATAATAATAATATAATAATATAATAATAATATATATAATAAATAATAATAATAAAAATAAAAATCTGGTTCTAACAGTCATTCACCGTGTACGCGGGATGGCCATATAAGGCGATTTCAGCCGCTTTTATTGTTTACGCCCAGAAAACTCCGGACGATGCGGAACGTGTTTAGCAATATCGCCTTCTGGACAGAGTGTAGCGAATGTCGGGCTCCCAGTTCTTCTAAGATTTATACGCTCCTCGCGTGAACGTTCCCAGTAGAAGAGATCACGACCGGGTGAATAGTGACTTTCTTCACACTCCACACGGTCGGGATCTCCTGCTTCAGCTCCGAATATTTCTGGATCTTCTCAGTGTATCGGAGCCTAATGTTATTGTTTGGGGGAACGCTCATGTCCATGATTCTCGCATGCTGAGCACGTTTATCTAACCAGAGGACGTCTGGACGATTGTGTCTAACTAGGTGATCAGTCAGAATAGTCCTGTCCCAATAAAGGAGATGGTGTTCATTCTATAATACTTTAAATGGGCTATATTTATAGTAAGGCTCAAATCTCTCTAGTGAGCCATTGTTATGGGCAATTTGTTGGTTAATGATCCCAGCAGCATCATTATGTCTGCGCGTGTATTCTTGCGAAGCAAGCATCGACAAGCCAACAATGATGTGTTCAATGTTCTCATTGGGATCTCCACATAGGCGGCATCTGTCGACCACTGCCGCCATACTAAGGACATGTTTTTGGTAATTTCTCTTCTTGATTACCCTATCCTGGGTGGCAATGACAAATCCTTCCGTCTCCGGAAAGAGTTCTCCCCGCCTTAACCAGAGGTATGAAGCATATTATCCGCGCAAGGAAGATCTAATGTTTGGGGGTGTTTGTGCAACAGTTTACCCCGCCATTGAGCAGCTAGTTGCTCGGCGTTGAGGTGACCGATGTTTTGGAAATCAACAGCTGCAAGTTTTAAGGAGGTATACAGGTCAACTCTACAGATGTAGTCGTAGAGCAAGATGTTAGTCCTGTTCTGGAAATATTCACGCAATTGTGCAACCTGAGA
>JAUMHM010068909.1:0-14168 GCA_032362435.1 Melikaiella ostensackeni
GAAATTTTTGTGGCGCATATTAGCGAATTTGAAATCCTATACGAAAAGTCCGTCGTTGCTGCAGATTGTGAAAAATTCATTTTTAGTGGTCATCACTTTGAAAACTGTTATGACCTCCATATCTACGGCTATTTTTTAGATATGCAGAACATTTCTGTGGCGCATATTAGCGCATTTGAAATTCTATACGAAAAGTCCGTCGTTGCTGCAGATTGTGAAAAATTTATCTTTAGTCGTCATCACTTTGGAAAGTTTTATGACCTCCATATCTAGGGCAATTTCTTAGGCATGCAGGAAATTTTTGTGGCGCATATTAGCGAATTTGAAATCCTATACGAAAAGTCCGTCGTTGCTGCAGATTGTGAAAAATTTATTTTTAGTGGTCATCACTTTGAAAAGTGTTATGTCCTTCATATCTTGGGCAATTTTTTAGATATGCAGAAAATTTTTGTGGCACATATTAGCGTATTTGAAATCCTATACGAAAAGTCCGTCGTTGCTGCAGATTGTGGAAAATTTATTTTTAGTGGTTATCACTTTGAAAAGTGTAATGACCTCCATATCTAGGGCAATTTTTTAGATATGCAGAAAATTTTTGTGGCGCATATTAGCGCATTTAAAATCCTATACGAAAGGTCCATCGTTGTTGCAGATTGTGAAAAATTTATTTGCGGCGCATTTGCGGCGCAATTCAGTGAGCTCAAGAAATTCTAAAATTATGATTGGGGGGGGGAGCGGGTGTAACTGACCTTTATTTTTTCATGAATTAAGAAATATCTTTTGTTCAAATTTGAGATGTTAGACACATGTAACATGATTTGAACCCTTATGAATTAGTTTTCTCGCACTAATCTTTCAAATTATTGTAATTTGTTATCCCTTGACTCTTGTCTGTAGCGTCTTAGTTAGGTTCCTTTAGGAAGATTATACTTGTGATTTTCCCTATAAATCTTTCCCTCAAATTCTAGACATTTAAGCAATCTGTTCGAGCTAATGTGCTTGAGCAATGGTGAAGTGGGCAATAGACATAGACAGAACTTTCTTAATGAGATATCGCCAACTAGCGGACTTTTTGGTACCAGAGTTGGATGCGTTGTTGCCAGAATTTGTACCTGTCACTTTTCCCAAAAATTTTCTTCCAGTAAAGTCAAAAGAGAATGCTTAAGACTTCTTGCACTTTATCAATAGCAGGGTCAATGTGATCCGAACTTTCGTTGCGTACAGATCGATCAGTTACGTGTTAAGCAATTGCACTTTCGGGTCCTCATAAGCATAGTTATTTAGTTACGTTACTGCGATGAGAAAAAGTGATTTAAGGAACTTTAATAATTCAAAAAGAAACGAAATTATTGATACCGTTTAAAGTGGAACTTCAGGAAAAGGTATATTTAATTGGAAATTTGATCCATGAAAGTGCCAGTAGAAAGCTGCCATCAAACAAACAAGTTTTGAGAGTGTTGGCTTTCAATATTCGTAAAATGAAGAAAAATATTCAGGTAAGTGCGTCCTTGGTAAGTGACGAAACACTTGCTTTTTGGCAAATAGCAAGAATGCCAACAAAGACAAAACAAAACTGCGTATCGAAACTGGAACTGTTATATCAAGAATAGAGAAACCTGAACAAAAATTCTTTAAGGAGAAGTGCAACACAGAAGCAAAAGGAAGACTGATTTTCTGAGAGTCTAGATAAGCTTTTCGACATTGCTCATGCAAGTGCGCTTGAATTAATTACGATAGAGGAAGTCAAAAGATTTTTGGTTTTCCAGAGGCAAAAAGCCGACCGAGCTACATAAGCGAAATTGACGCAGAGTTGGCTAGAAAGGGAGATCAACTGCAAGAAAGATTGGCAACTGAAGATTTAAGAAGAGAACGTTCTCTTCAGGATATATCACAAATCGGTAAAAAGAAAAAATAATTGAAAACATATAAGTAAGGGATTTATTTTCTTTCCATTATTTTCGCTCATGTCATTTCATTAACTTTCTTGTTCGTTCATACATTGCCGTGAATGAATCATAGCGTGACATCATTCAATATTTATTTTGTTTCTTCAAGGCAAAATATCCTTGTTCTAAAATACTTTTAGGTTCTTGAATGCGTACATTGTAACTGAAATAAATATGTATATTAATTCTAAATATCTCACCTTTGAATGAACTTGCTGACCTTTTCTCTCCCTCAAGTGTAAGCAATGGAGGAAATGGATCATCAGAAACTACGCAGGAAAGTCCAAGGGGTCTCCACCTGATCCAAGAAGGAGAGCAAGAGAATTTTTTATTTCTGAGAAATTGGCCTCTGCATTGGCCAAATGTGAAGTAAGTGACAGAGATGCAGTGCGTATTTTTTTAGCAGCTGCAGAAGCATAAGGTTATAATACCAATTATCTCATTATAAATCGAACATCCATTCAACAAAATCAACTTCTGCGTGAAAATTACTCGAAAAAAATTCGTGACGAATTTTCAGCTTCTGAATTCAAAGCATGTATTGTGACAAGCCCTGGGCCGAAAAACTTCTTAGCGTTTAAAAATTTTTCTCTGCAACAGGACTGAGTCAAGCCAATGCCGCATATGAATCACTTGAAGAGTGGACTTTGACAGGCAATGTTATACAGGTAGGTCTTTGTTATGATTCAACTACATCAAGTACAGGGCGACTAAATGATACTTGCGTTTTGCTAGGGCAAAAATTAAATAAGATTTATTGTGTTTGATTTGCAGGCACCTCACTTACAAGTTTATATTAAGATGCATCTTTGAAACAAAGTTTGGAATGACATCAGGACTCACGGTACCATTATTCAAACTTTTTCAGAATGCATGGCCCACAATCGATGTTTCAAATCTTCAGCCTGGAATAAATGATAAAACGGTTAGAAAAGCATTGAAAAGTGTTTCAGGAAGTATCACGGATTTTGCACTGAAGTTCTTGAAAACTGTTCAATGTAGGGAAGATTTTAGGGAATTGCTGGAGATAACTGTGATTTTTCTTGGTGGTACTCCATCACGTTTTCTTGGTGGTACTCCATCACGTGAGGTAAATTTTTGACGTCCTAGAGCTCTACATCATGCGAAATGGATGGCTAAAGTCATTTATTATATTGAGATATTCCTTTCCTAATATCAGTTTCAGATGAGAACATTTGAAAGAAACGCATGCCGAGACCTTTGCATTTTTATCATGAGATTATACGTTAGAGCCTGGTTTAGTGCACCAGTTGCTGTACAATCTCCGTATCAAGATCTTCAATTTTTGCAAACAATTCAAGTTTGTTTGAACAATTAAAGTTTCTTTAAACAATCATGAGTAGTATTAGAAACAAAATTAGTACTTACAAACATTGATATTTATCTAGAAATTCCATTACATTCTCGACTCATATGAATAAATCAAATGTTTAAACGAATGAAAATTGTTTAGACAATTTGAAATTGCTTGAAAAATTACTGGTTATTGTCAGATTACCGACTCATGATGATTTATGGAAGAAAAAAATTTCAAAAAGCGTTCATAAACATTAATATTGGGTCAATTTTGTATTTGGCGTTTATGAGGTATTCCTTGGGGACCCATAAGGCCATTTGGTCAAAATTTATAGGAGATCATTTTTTTAGGTATTCGAACAAAACAGAGGGGTAAGAGCAAAAAAATTCTTAATTTTTTTCTCCACTTTGTATGAATAAGGGCCACCCTAATGCAGACATATTTTATAGCGGGGACAGGCCGCTGCAGCTATCTCTGCGTAAATGCCAGCAAGTTGAAAATTTTGCTAGTGCGAGTTTGCACCAGTGTACCATTTCAGGGTTAACAGTGAATTCAAATTATTTCAACGTGATTTCAATTAAATTTCGAGCAGAAATTTTTTTGTGGACACAAAAAATACTACCCTCAAAAAACATCAAATAAAAAAAGAGGAATCAAAAGCAAGGCAACTTCCAAATCGTAAATGTACTTCAAATAATAGATGTAATATTATAAGTTATTATATTGTTATACTTACCAAAAAGAGCCACGGTCGTGTTGCATATTTGTAAGGCGAATTAAAAAGGTGAGATATTTGTACTTCATTAATCTTTTTATTTACTTTAAAGATCAAACCTTGGAAAACCATGTCATACAAAATTATGTTTATCTTTAAAAATCATATATCAATCGTCACATATTTTCTAACAGAGTTAAGTTGTAAAGATTCGGATTATCATTTTCCGATATCTACAGGACAAAAGTTTTTGCACACTGTTGATTAATTATAAAAATGTCGAACGGAATTTTCGACATTCATATTATCCTTAATCGCAAAAAAATTATATGACTAATTCTTTTGATAAAATAGTACACGTTATCAGTTACGTATAGTGTTAACAGCATAATATTTGTTTTCAGGATCTTGAATCAAGGCAAAGTTTCTTCCTTTTGTCGCCGATGTAAATTCGACTATGAAAAAATGTAATAGTCATACCACGTAATATAGCAAAGAAGGAGTAATATAGTTTTATTAACTTAAAGATATCGACATAAATTGCCGTGTCCAACCTTGAAAACACGCATTGTAAAATATTTCGCTTATACCATTTAAACATAATAAATTATCAAAGTGGAAATCAGATAAAAAATACGGAGAAACAACAAGGAAAAGAGTGTGAGGTTGGTTTGGTTAACTCTTTCCCTTTTCTCCCTCTTTTTTGATTGTTATATAATTGTGTCTAATGTGCCGATTACACTAATTTTCTGAAACATACTTTTCTCTTTTGCAGGCTTTTTGTGTAATTCTGTTACACAAGGTGACTCTCTTATAAATGACGTTTTTCAAGATTTTTTTTTATAAAACTTTCCTATTTTGGGGGATTCATTCATTGCTATTCTTTAGGATCACAGTTTCAAATAATTATTTCAATTATCCAGAGCTTCAAAACTAAAAAAAGGTAGTTTTCCTAGCTTTGCCCCATGCCTTTTCCGAATCCAATTTTTTTATGTACCAATCAGCTCAGCGATATCTGGAACGTGTTTTTTTAATTTCTTTTAAAAGCAGAATCCGATTTTTGAAAGTTTTTTTGACCAACATGAAATGAAAAATGTCGATTTTGTTAAATCCGAGTAAGGAATAATATTTATTTCGCACATTAACATCTGATATTGATTATTTTTTCTTAATTGACTTGATCAGAGCCCGTTGTTGAATTCGGAGTGTTGCAGCTAAAAGCCAGACTTTGACGTGGTAGAATATAGTCTACGCGATAATGAGCAATTTCTTCCTCAGTCATTTCTCGAACATCCATTGTGTTGTTTACGTTTATCTTAACTCGATTTCTCTGATCATTATATATTGCACGAACATAATGAGTCTGGCATTCAAGTATTGCAACGTAAAATCCAAGCGTTGATCCTATCAAACCAAAAGGTGCCCTTAATCTGTGAAAAGGAGAATTTCCTTCTCTCGTTAAAAAACTATGATAATTATGAAGATCTACAGTTCTACCAGTTATAGGAATAGATCCTTGAGCTATGGTAGAAGAAGCAGCAGAACCTCGTCTGTCAGGATAAGGTCTTCGACGACGAGGAAGAGGACGTGTCGAAGGAACTGCTGAATATCCTAACTCTGTAAAAAGAAATAAAAAGTATTAAATTAAAATACTAATTCGAACGAATAATATAGGGAAACGCCTCCAATAAAGTTGAGTATCTTATACAATATGGGGCATAATTTCCTAAGTGTACTCACTCGAAAAACTGACCCTGAAGTTTCCTATACGTCTGTGGACTTCAGACTTTCAAAAAGTATCATAAACAAAGTAACAGATTGATCCAACAATTAAAACAAACATTGAAATCGTCTCTGGAATATCTCGGAGGGACTTTTTTGTTTTTCAAAAAGCCGTTCTTTGAAAGAATCACATCGTTTTTCAATGTTACGTAACTTTTACAAACAAGTATAATAATTGCACACCAACTTTGAATATATGAGGAAAATCTACATCCTTACACCTCTGGGGAATTGAAATTTTTTTTTTTCACTGCAAAGTAGTTTCGTGGGTGCATTCATTATATGATGTATTTTTAATTTTGATCATTTCATGAGCACTGTGATTCCTGATAAAGGATTATTTTGTTATTAAGGAATAATTCTTTGACAAGAATTGGGCTGATATATTTTCTATGTTAAGAGTATCTTGGAATATAGAAGGAGTTTGAAGGGATAGAAAAGGCGAACTTGCCTGCGTTTTCTTATTATTTCTTTTTCCTTAGTGCTCGTTATTATGTATTGTTTATTTTTTATAGATCATAGAAGGTTTTTATACAGTTCCATAGATTCACATCATCAACAAGAATAAATTTTATACTTAAAATATTAGTTTATTTCAAAAATTCAGAACTTTATATCCTTTAAACGTCAAACAAATTGATAAATCTGTACATACCACAATTTTATTTCGTCATACATGCCGGTTGAAAACATCAGTTAATTTGTCTCATCATAAAGCATAAATTTAGTAATTGCAATATTGGTATATTCCCAAAATTAAGGAAGTTTTTCTCTTACAAACGTTAGGAAAATTTGCAAATCTGTACATATAACTTTATTTGGTCATCGAGTGCTTCTAAATACATCAATCCATTTATGCTATCAAGATAAACAAATTTGGTAATTATTATCTTATCTTCTATGTGGGAGCAAAATTATTTAAACAAACAAATCGTTTATAATATCTCATTCGCTCCCTTCCTCTACCGCTTTTTCGACCTCTTTCATGTACATTTCCTTCTCCCTCTGTCTTTTTTCACTCAACATTCTTTCGCGATCTCATTTTCTCCCGTTGAAATCCTATTTCTCCATTTTTCTCTTTCTCCATTTTTTTACACTTTCTTTCATTCTGTCATTACTTTCTCCGCATTCATCATTCCACCAAGCTTCCATACTCCTCTATCTGTTTTTGGTCTCACCTCCTCGCTCACCTTATCAATCATTCTTTTAAAATTTTCTAGTAGCGTGTCTACTCCTTCCTCTTCCATACACCCTACCTCCTCGTTTTTTATTTTTTCTCTAACTTCTTTTGACTTATCTTCCCCCCAATTGCCCATTTTCAATTTCATTTCCTCCACTTCTCTTACACCTTCTCTCCTGCCCCTACCGCCTTTTTGGCCACCATATCTCAATGTCGCTATCACCGGAAAGTATTCGGAGCCAATCTCAATGCCCACTTCCCCACTTCCATTCTAACCATAAGCTTCCTCATTCTTTCTTCCGCTTATTCTTATTTCTAAATTATTCAAACAATGAAGTTATTTATAACATCTCATTCCTCCCCTTCCCCTACCGCTTTCTCGACCTCTTCCATGTACCTTTCCTTCTCCCTCTGTCTTTTTTCACTCAACTTCGTGATCTTTTTTTCCCCCGTTAAGTTTCTATTTCTCCATTTCCCCCTTTCTCCATTTACTTACACTCCCTCCCATCCTGTCATTACTTTCCCTGCATTCATCATCCCACCAACCTTTCCTACCCCTCTCTCTATCTCCTTCTGGTCTCACCTTCTCGCTTACCTTATCAATCACTCTTTTGGGATTCTCTAGCAGCAAGGCTACTCCTTCCTCTTCCATACACCCTGCCTTATCGTTTTCCATTTCTTCCCTAAATTCTCTTAGCTTATCTTCCCCAACTGACCATTTTCAATTCCCTCTCCCCCACTCCTTTCTTCCTCCCACTTCCGTGCTTTGGGCCTCCACACTTCAATGTCGCTATCACCGGAAAGTACTAGGAGCCTATATCATTGCCCGCTTCCATTCTAACCATCAGCTTCCTTATTTTTTCTTATGTCTAATGTAGCCTATTGCAGTGTACCCTTCGCCTGTGAATGTTATTGTCCCTTCTTCATTTCCCTTGGTATTGCCATTACAGATAAACCATCTCTCCTCTCCTAACAGGTTCAAAAGAGTTTTACCCTCCAGTTTCACTTCCCTGTGGCTAGTGGACGAATTAAGAGGAGAATCTGTATAGAGTATGTGGGTATGAAGAGAAATCATGGTTGCATGCGTTAGAGAGGTGTACAGGCGACGAAGGAAAAGGGAAGAGTATGGAAGAGAAAAGAAAGTGGATTTTGAATGGGAATGGTCAGGATGAGGTGAGGATGAAGAAGCTGAAAGATTTGAGAGGAAGAGAGAGAAAGAGCTGGTTGCGCGGGGTAGGCAGAAGACAAGAAATAACTTCTAAGGAAGGAGAGGAATGAAGTAGTATTGCGGAATATGGTAGAGCAACAATTTTTAGATTGGCAGTGGTGAGGGGAAACGAAAGCCCAGAGCAAGGTCACAAGTGTTTAGGACTAACAATAGTGGTTAAGACGATATGGAAGAATTAGTTGGCAAGGTAGTACCTGTATATCCGGATTGTCGTTAATGGAACATGTGATGGTTCTATAATGAATTTTGAACTCGTAAATGGGAGAAAGTATAAACAAATCAAGAAGAAGAAATTATTTATAACACTTTCAGCAATAAGAATGTTCGCTCCGAATTTGAGAAGTGCAGTATAAAACGCCGATCTTCAGAAGTACATTGAATTCGGTGTAGTTATGAGTTGCACTACTGCTTAAAAAGACCGATCACCACCAATCGCCACATATTTTCTGATTATAACTATGGTGAAAATTAGTAGCATAATTATAGACTTGAGAACCAATTTCTATTGTGAGACCATACGCTCTGTGCACCTGGCGGTATTTATCCTAAACTATTAGATACAAATCATGAATCTTACAAAAATATTTTTTTGAACGAATCTTGTTTCAAATTTCTTTCAAATCGAATTTTTTTTAAGGTATCAATTCCTTCGAATTTGTTACACTGAAACATTTTTCTAAGTGTACAGGCTCTGTTATAGCATCGTATGTTTTCATAAGTGTAAAAATTGTTGTTAGATTGAAAAAAATGTTATACAGAATTTAATTGTTTGAATAATTGTTTTTTCAACACACGAGAATTCTCTAGAGTTGTAAGGATGTAGATTTTCATGATATATTCAAAGTTGGTGCAAAATTATTATATTTGTTTATAAAAGTTTGAGAACGTTAGAAACCGCGGTAATTCTTAAAAAATGTCTTCTTTAAAGAGCCAAAAAAGTTCCCTCGAGGCATCTCAGTAGTTTAGTTGATTTAATTTTCGGATTGGAGTGTTAGTAACTGTAGGGTCGTCTCGAAAAATCGATCGGACTCAAACTTTGGCAAAGTCTTGATGTCTAAGAAGTTGGCACTGACATCTTGAATTTCCAAAAAAAAAGTTGGGCCTAATTGTGCTAGATTTATGCTGTAACATGCCGAAAAATATTTTTCGAAAAAATCAAAATTCGAGCCGAAATTCACAAAAAACTATTTTAGGGCCAGAAACGCAAAGCAAAATTTAAGCACAACAACCGCCCCCAGAAACACTTTTCACTGAGATGTAAATTTTTTTATCAAAATCGACTTTTTTTCTAGGAATGACTTTTAATGGACGATGTGAAAAAAAAATCAAGAACAGAAAACTTTGCTTTTTGAAAGCCTAATAAGATTGTCATAACAACTTTTCGAATTTCCTTGAAAAATCCAAAATTCCAATTTTGAGTCAAATAACGCGAGATATGGAAAAAAGATAAGATATCAAAATTGTTGCTTTTACAAAGACCCATAAGCTGTCTTCCGAATATTTTCTGGTTGGAGGCATAGTTTATTTTTCAAGTATGGAAAATGATATTGGAATATTTTGATTCTAAATTTTTTTAGCCGAATGACGCGAGATAAGGAAAAAAGATAAAAGAGTAGAATTTGTACTTCTAAAAAGTCAAATAAAATTACGTTTCTTTATAACACCAATCGTAAGCCGTCAAGATAATTTTTTAATTGTCTTTTTACCTACACTCAACTCCCCGTTCAAGGACAGTATCGGGCACTGTCTACTTTGACAGTGAGGCTCTTTCCAGAATTTGACGATGTAACCAGTCAGGTAAAACTGCGTTACTTCGCTGAGCTCAAGCGTCTCTCTCGGCCCCTCGGACTCCCCACCTATGAATGTGAGACCGGCGGCAATCCTCTCTCTCGCCGTCTTCGACCCCTCACCAATGAGTGAGAGCTTGCAGATATTCTAGAAAGGACTTCACAACAAGCGGACAGCGCGACGACCGAATCGCGCGCCCTAGGCGCGCTCAAACTTGCAAGCGAAGTAAAAAGTGTCTCTGAAGATTTTTGTTCGGCTCTACTATCACAACTCAGCAAAGATTTCAGATTCTCAATATTCGCATTCTTTAAAATTGTTTAGTCAAGAAACATTCCACGATCAAGAAAGTTGATTTGAATAGAAAAATATAACTACAATGAAAGCAACATACATTTATTCCTTTCAATAAATCCTCTAACTTTCATTTTTGACGAAAAAAGAAAAGAAAATTAAGGCAACTCCTGAATCGTAAATATAACCATTCATATTCTTTTAACAATCATACAATTAAATCATTTTTCGTATTCATAGAATTTACTTTTTTTTCCTTCGGAGAAAACTAATAAGTATATACTTTATCTTCATTTTAAAAGTTTTATTTCAAGAGAGGCGTAACATTCAGTTATACCGTGAACTGTCCCTAAGCGGCGCATCTGGGGGAAAACGGTACGCCCTTGATTCTGAATTTCTGAATGATATTTGCTTTTTCTAGTTAAAAAATATTGGGGTCTATAACTATAGTTGTAAAAATTCAATTGCAAAACCTAGAAGAAGCAATATCGCATTTTAAATAAGGAATTAAGGGTGCGCCGCTTTCTCCACATATGCGCCACTGAGCCCCAGTTTACGGCAGATTGGGAGAAACAGGGTTTTTAGGTTGAACAATTTCGAATGGGAGGCAAATATTATGAAATAAAATCATAAGAAACCATATTGTTATTCTTACCAAAAAAAGTAAGGAAAACAGCCGATGTCAAGAGAAGGGTAATAGCGAACTTCATTTCAATTGAATGATGAGAAAACTGCTCAATCAACAATTCTTCGAGCAACTGAATATTCTGATGTTTGATCAGAATGCATATGTATATGTATGCTAGTTGCTTATCTCATCCTTCTTTCTTAATTATTACGCATATTCCCAAGGTGGATGCAGAGGTGAACATTTTTCTTTTTGATAGATCATTAAATATACCTGCTATCAAGATGGTGACAAAAATGCTCGAAAATATGTATGAAATTAGGTCAATTACCCACAGTCATGACGCAAAGCTGAATTGGCTAAAGGATAGTTTTATTCATTTTTAGATGATTATTAATTAATGTCCTTAAATATCACAGTTTATAAAAAATGATATTGTTAATCCAGAGCTTCAAAACTAAAAAAAGGTAGCTTTGCCTAGTTTTGCCACGTGCCTCTTTTGAATCAGTTTTTCGTGGTTAAATCTAGCTTCGCGAAATGTCCACAAAAGACTGGATAGAGGAAGGAGATCAGTAGTACATGTCAATGAGAAGGAAAATCAAAGACTGAAAACTTTTATTTATTTATTATTTATGTTCTTTACTTCTATTTTTTATAATCAATTTAAATTTTTTAACTTAATATTTATTCCTAATGAAACCACTTTAAAATAATTCATAGAATGAAGATTTTTTAGATATGAAAAAAAAGACTTCTAAAATTGTCCAAAAAGGACTGGGAAGGGGAAGGGGATTAGCAGAACATGTCAGTGAAAACGAAAATTAAGGACTAAAGACTTTGATTTATTTATCATTTTTGTTCTTTACTTTTATTGTTTTGTAATTAATTTTAATTTATAAATAAAATAATTTTTTAAATTAATGAAAACCACTTCAGAATAATGTATAGAATGAGACTTTCGAACATACCTGTATGAAAAGGAAAAGACTTCTAAAAATGTCCACAAAAGGCTAGAAAGGGGAAAGAGATCAGTAGTACACGTCAAGGAAAAGGAAAATTGAAGACTTTCATTTATTCATTATTTCTGTTCTTTACCTCTATTTTTTTATTATTGGTCGTAATTTTTTTAATAAATAATTTTTTTTATTATTAAAACCACTTTAAAATAATCTATAGAATGAGAATTTTGAAGATATTGGAGCAGTTCAGAATATCTGCATAAATCAACACAAAAATCTTTAATATTAACTAAGAACGGGAGGAACTTCTAGCTGTTACGCTACTGAATGACTCCACACTAAATTTCTGTACTTCAAGGGTTTTAACTATATAATGGTTACGTGAAACCAGTATCATTGGAATAAGATCGATGATTGCGTGCGCATCCATCAATGAAGTGGGGATAAAATGGGGATAAACGGGACCGGAGAATGCAGAGACCATCGATGCAAGGAATCAATTCGGGTAGATCACTCTTCGTTAGGCTTCGAGCAGATCAGCTGCTTTTGCGAGGAGGCTCGCGCGAAAACTTGCATCCATTTGCGGAGCACCGAGTAACACTCTAGGTGCGGTTAATACGAAAGCCCAGTAGGTAATCTCCAGGATTTGGGAAATAATTATCTAAGCAGAATATTAAAGTGCATAGTGAGAATTTAAAATTATCAAAAATATATTAACGAAACAACTTTTGGCACTTTTCCAAATCTCTTGTGCGTCAAGTGTTAATTATCCAGAGCGGAGGAGAGATTTTTTTCCAACCCATATCTATATGGGAGCTCACTAATTAACTCCACAACGTTCTGCAATAAAGTGACTTTATTTGCTATCTTAAAAGATTTGTAATTGTGTGAATCATTTTGGTTTTGAAATGTGTTTCGTAATCATAAGAGCTTATCTGGATTTTCAAGCCGTTTTCATTCGGGAGCTCACTTAGAAAGCCAATTAAATTGCAAAACGCAACCATTTTCGAAACTTAAATATTCTGCTTACTATCCAAAGCTTTGAGATCATAAATTTCAGGAATAAGAGCACTTTCAGCATGAATTCATGAACTCAAACAAATTGAACAAAAAGTGTCAAAAGGTAGAATGAAATTTGAATAATCATCTGGAATCTGGAATAATCACTGGAAGAATTGTGGAATGCTTATCAACAGGAAAGTCGAACTCCTTTTTGTCATACGCAAGCATTGCACCCAGTTTGCACAAAATTAAGTTTTTCTTACTAAATTTCTTAGTTGAACGAAATCCTGGAGGTTAGAAACGAAAAGGAGAGAACAATTTTTATTCACGTCGAAAATCAGGGTTCTGAATTTTATTTCTGCAAACCGAGGTTTTTAATTAAATTTCGAAGGAAAACGAAAACTTACATTTCTGGAACACAATTCTCTTCTTGGAGTTTTAATTATAATTGTCCTTAATAGAATCTTTACTTTCAGGTTATTTTACTCTACCAGGATTGGTACCGACGTTCTTACTCGGGGCTAATTTCCTGTCCAGAGAAAATTAAATCTGTCAAGAAGTTAAACATATAGATATGTTTCTATGAAATAATACTTGTCGACACAGCTTTGTTAGAGAGTAACATGTAAACTTGAGTAAAAAGAATAGGAATGTCCTCAGAATTTAAATCCAGAGAAATTAAATAAACGCCTAAAATTAATAATGCTTTTTTCGCTATGCTTTAGTTAGTAATGTTTCAACTGGTACTCCTGGTGGGACCCAAAAGTTCTTAAAAAAAAGGAGAATTGCAAAGTTTTCAGACAATCGTGCGCTTAGAGTTTGCGGTAATACAATAATTGGGAAACAGGTGCGTCGTGTCGCCCGATCCACTCGTGATCCGTTGAGCCATGTGTCACACGTACACCATTGTATTCGACCGCAGAGGTCGTAAAATCATAATGGAGAGGTATAAAGTTAATAATATTAATATTATGGTAATTTGAATAGAAGTCATTAAGTTTCGTGAATGAAATAATAAATCGGTCAAACTGAGATTTAAAATTTCACAATGAAATAAGACAAGAGTAAGCTGTCAAATTTACGAGGGTCACTCAACAAGTACTTAGCCTCAACGCCTGATGGCGCTGCTATTACGAAAGAGTTTTACCAAGTTTTACCATCGTGCAGTACATTCTTGTAGTAGCCTACTGTTAATGTTTCAGTCGATTCCCTTCATTAGTTTTGTTTTGATAGCCTTTGGAAGCGAGCGTGTCAGTCAGTTTTACAAAAATGGAAAAAGAGCAATATCGTTCGGTGATTCGATTCTTGTTTTTGGAAGGGAAAACGCGCAG
>JAUMHM010068930.1:0-14168 GCA_032362435.1 Melikaiella ostensackeni
TCAAGTTTTGAACTGCCAACACCTGTGGAGTTATCATTGGAAATAACTTAATCGTGTGTATCTTTTCAACAACAACAACAGATAAATTTCCAAAATTATAGGAAAACACAAACATGATCAATTACTACCTATCTTATGCATTGGTTGAAATTTATAATGATAAATACCAAAATTCGAACGTTTTTTAGCGATCCTGTAAAACTTCAAAAATTTACTTAATTTTACATTTAACTGATTTTTCTATCTATTTAATCGAACTGTATTGCGAAAAATGTGTATAAAATAGAACTGTAAAAAAGCATATAACGATAAACTCAAAATACTTGAATATGAATCTTATTTTCTTCTACATAATAATTATTTTTATTGCATATACATGGAAATGATTGATGGTTTAAAATGTAATGGAAATTTAAATATTATAATTTATTTTGTGATTTGAAAGGCAACACGAAACCGTTGTATCTTTAATTTTTTTACATTAATTTATAGTGAATACAACATGATGTTGAAACTAAATATTTTAGCAGAACCTCAATGTCATTTAAACATTTGTGTTCAAATTGTTATGAATGTAATTGTGATACAACCCTCAGTAACAGAAGAAAACGATTATAGAAGAGATATAAATGTTGTTCAAATACATAAGGTTAATCAATCAATAATATTAATCTTAAATAATATCCAATAATGTTTAGTTGCAAATCTTCAAAAATTAACTATCCCGCAAAAAAACATTCGAAATTACATCATTTAATATTGTACAATAATTTTTAATTCAGAGCTTTAATAATTCAACAATCTTCAACAATCAAAAAAAAATTTAACTATTGAGTATTTGAAAATTGCGAAATTTCGTATTGAAAGCCTTAATAGTCATTTTTAAATTTGATAATTTTGAATTCAAGTATTCTGAATTGGTCTGGTTTTTTTGATTCTTGGAAATCGTAGAATATCAAATTAAAAAACTTGATAGTTGTCCAATTTTAAGTTTAAAGGACTAGTGAATAAACAATTTTGAATTAAATTCCTCCAGAATAAATTCAAAACAATGAAAAATGAAGGAAATAATTTGCCGAATTCCAGTCTTAAAAAAATTAAAATTAATGAAAAGATCCTTTTATGTAGAAGTGAAAAATAAATGCAATATTAGAAATGATACAAACTGAATAACTTTCTAATGAAATTGTCCAATTTTCGAAATTTGAATCTTACATTTTTCAATCTTAAGAGCTTCTGATTTAAAAATTTTCACTTCCAAACACTTTTAATTTCAAATTATTCAATTTTGAACGCTTTTATTCAGAAATGATACAAGTTCATTTCGTTTTCATTTCATTCGAAAAAAAAGAATCCTCATTATGCAAAAAGTCTTGATTTATTGTTAATCTGCATTTAGGAAGCAATTGTTATTGTTATCCGCAATTGTTTATTTTTTCAAAGAATGTTTATGATTAATGAAAAATTTATAAAACACCCTGCCGAACCATATCGTTGAAGAATAAGGGGCTTCTAATTTTTAATTTTACATTACTTAAAGTTTGATAAATTGATGAATTCAAAATGTTTTATTTTAATTTTGAACACCCTAAACTCAGAAGAGTTCTGATGAATTGAATGCTTTAATTTTGTTGTTAAGTCTTCAATATTTAAATTGAGAAGTTTTTCAGGTTGGAAAATTTTAATTTTTTCATTTTAATTACCTGGAAGAATGTTTGCTAATCAGAAATGACCAGAAGTTTGTTTTTGTTTTTAGAGGTAACTCTGAAAGCTTTTAGATTTATATTGAGAATTCAATTGCTAATAAGAAATTTCTCGCGCGCATGGCGCGCGAATCATGATTACTAGTACAGGAGAAAAATTAATGTCATCATTCATTTCTCGTTATTACTATTTTTAAAAAATAACTTTTGTGTTCATAATTGTTGAAAGAAGTAGTTTTTAAATATCTTTGATTAAAATTTTTCGATAAATTCTTCCGAAGTAATTTTTTTTTCTTTCTTTATCTTTGGTATTTCCGTGATATATAAAATTCCAGAAATATTAAATGATGATGCAAAAAAAATTCATAAACAAATTCTATAAAACTTCTACTTGGAAGTTTCTTTGGAAAAATCTTAAGCGGGCTTATAAGGAATTTCATATCACTTCCCTATCAGTTTCATGCAAATTCTAAATCTGTAGGATCTGAAAAAATTATTTATTATTACATTTATTATAGAAAAAATTAAGCAAATATTTCCGGAGAATAAATTCATTGTCTGGAGAATTCCCTCAGGAGTGTTACAGAACCTAACGCCAATTGTTGAAAAACAGATAAAATTTGGACAATCTTTGAAAAAAAATCACTTAAAGTCTTATAATTTAAAAATATATTTATATGCATAATATCTGTGAAATCTCCTCCCGTATTTCGAGCATCACACTGAAATGACCATGAACGAATCTTCGGTAGGAGGTGCCACGCCTCCTCGAGATAATTAATTATTAATTAAATACTAATTAATTATACCACGGTGTGTCAAGACTGACTTTAACCGAAGGGGCTCTCACCCCTCGTTTTTTTCCATTCTTATTTCTGTGATATCCCACGATCATTTTAAGACAAAAAAGAAAAAAATTAATAGGGGAATTTTTGAATAAACTTGATTTCTTATTTTTCCTTGGAGGTTATTATGTATATCTTCATAGAAATAATGTCAAACTGGAGCTTCTTTGGCTTGAAATCTGTGATTTGGCATCCAAACAAAGGCTTGGAATGTTTAATACCTTTCAACTCCTCAAACTTATTAAAATTATTTGAAACACGTGCATAAAATCAATTTTTAATTAGTTTTCTTGGAATTTTTGGATATTTCCTGCGCATCCTAGATGGAAATTGTACGTATATGAGTTGAAATACACTTAATTTTCATTAAATATAAAAAAGCATGTTCTGTCTCTCATAAGTGCAAAGTTACAGCGTCCTGAAAAATACCATTTTTTATGAAATTTTGACAGGCATTGAGTTTTTTCGAAATGACTTGTTTCTGGTGCTCTTCATGTAAAGGGTTGTTTTTGTAATAGTGAAAATACGTACAATTTTCTGTGAAACTAAAAGTTATCACTTTCAGTTTTAATTATTATAGATATTTTTTGTAATTAATATTGTGAAAATTCCACTGCTCCAGCACGCACGGTCCATAACTATGCCAAAATCGGAACGTACTGCAATTTTGAATGAAAAATGCCATTTTTCAAGAGGCTGTAGCTTCGGACTTAAGAGAGAATCTTCTCTTTTCAGATTTGATATAAACTAAGTATAATTCAACTTATACTATAAGTGAAATTTTTATCTGCGATGCATAGTGAATGACATAATTTACAAAAACTAAAATTGACAAATTTGGAGAAAATTTTTCACTATAAAATACGTACTGAAGGCCTCATTTTCCAAACTATAGGAGATATAGAACATTGATTTCTTTTTAGTTTTGAGGGAAATTTTACACACTTAAATTATTATTCAGGCTACTTTAGACAGAGGATGCTCTGATGTGGAGAAAGTTCCAAAAAACTGATCAAATCTGACTTTTTGCACCTGTTTTTAATAATTTTAATAAGTTCAAGATGTCCAAAGTTATTAAACATTTAGAGCTTATTTTTTTATGTCAAATCAAAGATTTTAAGCCAAAGAAGCTCCAGTTTGGAATTATCCCCATGAAGATATACGTAATAACCTCTAAAGAAAAATAAAAAATCAAGTTCATTCAAAAATTCCCCTAGGAATTTTTTTCTTTTTGGTCTCAAAATGATCGTGGGACATCACAGAAATAAGATTGAAACAAAAACAAGAGGTGTGAGCCCTTTTAGGTTGAAGTCAGTCGAGACACTGTGGTACGAAATGATTCTCATTCCCCTCCGTTGCCTACTGGGTAAGAGCACCAGACCGGCAATCTGAAGGCCTGGTTTCGAATCCCAGCGGAGCTGAAAAGAAATTCTTTCACAGCTAAAGATTAAAATCATTTAAGTTTTAACTAGCAGTTCAAAAACTGTTATTTCATCTACAAAAATCTATTTCACTTCCTAAGTCAACAACATAGCATCAAAATCCAATTTTTCAATAAGATGGAAAAATTTGAAATCATCGCAAGACTGAGAATGACATCGTCGTTCGCTTGCGAGAAGATGTTAAACAAATAATGATACTCGTTCCCTTCCGTTGCTAAGTGGCTAGGAGCACCTGACCGGTAATCTGAAGACCTGGGTTCGAAGCCCAGCGGAGCTAGAAAGGAATTTTTTTTCATAGGTAAAGATTAAAATCATTTTGGTTTTGACTAATAGATCACTAACTGTCATTTCATCGACAAAAGACTATTTCACTTCTCTAGTCAACAACATGGCATCAAAATTTAATTTCTCAATAAGATTGGAAAATTTAAAATTCTTGCAAGACTGAGAATGACGTCGTCGTTCGCTTGTGGGAGGCTGTGAAAGAAATAATGATTCTCATTTCCCTCCGTTGCTTACTGGGTAAGAGCACCGGCCCGCAATCTGAAGACCTGGGTTCGAATCCCAGCGGAGCTAGAGAGGATTTTTTTTACAGCTTAAGATTAAAATCATTCTGCTTTTGACAGTAGATCAAAAACTCTTATTTCATCTACAGAAAACTATTTCACTTCCCAAGTCAACAACATAGCATCAAAATCTCATTTTTCAATACGATGGAAAAATTTGAAATCATTGCAAGACTGACAATGACGTCGTCGTTCGCTTGTCAGAGGATGTTAAACAAATAATGGTTCTCGTTCCTCTCCGTTGCTAAGTGACTAGGAGCACCAGACCGGTAATCTAAAGACCTGGGTTTGAAGCCCAGCGGAGCTAGAAAGGAATTTTTTTTTCATAGGTAAAGATTAAAATCATTTTGGTTTTGACTAATAGATCACTGACTGTCATTTCATCGACAAAAAACTATTTCACTTCTCTAGTCAACAACATGGCATCAAAATTCAATTTGTCAATAAGATTGGAAAATTTAAAATTCTTGCAAGACTGAGAATGACGTCGTCGTTTGCTTGTGAGAGGCTGTGAAAGAAATAATGATTTTCATTCCCCTCAGTTGCTAAGTGGGTAGGAGCACCAGACCGGTCATCTGAAGACCTGGGTTCGAATCCCAGTGAAGCTAGATAGAAATTTTTTTACAGCTAAAGATTAAAACCATTTTGGTTTTGACTAGTAGATCAAAAACTGTCATTCCATCGACAAAAACTATTATGATAATACATTTTTTTATCTAAATATAAAGGCAGCATAAGTTGAAGAGTTTTAATAAAAATATTTAATAAGTGTTGCCTCGTAATAGAGAGTAAATCAAAAAGTGTTTACGTCCCCCAATGAGGGAAACTTACTGCTTGATGTTGATACGACGTTTTTATGTTACAAACGTTGAGAGGAAAGTTCCTTACACTGCGTGTTATCTGATACGAGACAAACATCCCAGAACGGGAGAAAACATGAGAGGAAATTGAAGCGGCTCATAAAGGTTTACGAATGTTAGCCACCCGGAAGGATAATGGAAGCTCACCGGAAGTCACTCAGACCAGCAGCAGTGTACTATGCGTATAAGGGAGAAATCAGAAGAATCATCTGACATGGAGGGTAAAGTTGATGTCCGGCGCCGATTATTTGTTATTTTGCAGGTGAAGAAAGGGTTCGAGACTATGAAAAAAATATATTTTTTTGGACAACCGTTCATATTCAGGGGTTGAAATCACTCCTCCTATATTTTTGAGTCTTTTGCTGTTTTAGGAGCTGAAAAATGTCTTTTCTTTATTGTTTTTACACAAAATTGTTATTAATGATGTTGCGTTACAATGACACTTGTTCTTATATTAATGAACACTTGTTATGCAAAAACTTCACCTCAAAAATTTTACTTGTTTTGTTCAGCAAGCAATGTTCATAGTGATACATATAACAGAACTGTTCAAAGAATCTTCATTTATCACCTTCTAATCATCTACTAATACATCTACACGATGTATTAGAGGAGATAATAAGGAGTATGCTTGATTCCTTATTTATTATTGAAAATTTAGTTCACTTACAATTTGCTGATGGGGATAGTCCAAATTGACATACAAACGATGAAGACGAAAGGAAAGAAAAAGAGAACGATTATGATGAAGTACCTGGTTGTTTATGTCAAGAGCAGAGAGTCAATTTCAACTATAAAGAAGAAGCTGTTGACCTTTCGAACTCTGAAAAGAAAAAACGTTTATCTTGTACAACCGTTCATCAAAGGTTTAAGACGCTTCGTTTAGAAGGACAATTACGAAGATGGCAAGAACAAATTGACAGTGGTGGTGACCGAGATGATAAACTGTACGAAATTACAAATTACACTCTCGACAATTTGAAGGAGAATATTGATTCGAAGATGTTACTTCACGATAAAGATGTTCGAAGATGGGCTTCACAGAAGGAGCGTGAGTTGGACATGCCATGGTTCAGAGCACCACATTGGTGGGTATGGCGATTCAGGAAACAGCATAACGTTTTTACGCAGAAAATTACAAAATTTATTTCTGTGTCATCTCCACATGAAACTAGAGATTTAGAACACAATGTGATGCTTTTGAAAACAATGTAAAACCAGAAGCTCTGAGGTATGGGGAAAGTACCACCTTCAATTCCGATGAAAGAAGCCTCAATTTGGAATTGCACAGTGGAAAAATATTAACCTTTCAAGGAACAAAAACTGTGAAAAATGTTGTTTAATCGGTTTCTTTCACCGCGCATAGCTATACAATTCAGACAATCATGTCTGTCGATGGAAGATTACTTTCACCCCTTTTTGTAGTTTTGAAAGAACCATCTGTACAATTTGGACCACGAATAAAATAATTTTTCAAGGCAAAAAATATTTATTTGCAAGCCTCTAAATCCGGTAAGCTTTTTTCAGAATTGCTGCAAATGTGGCTTCAGGATGTATTCTTTTCCAACGTAGGAGAAAATTCTGTATTACTCGTATTATGAGATTCATGGTGTGCCCAGTGTGAACGAACCGTGCAAACAGCAATGCCGGAAGGTAAAAACCTCTACTAAAAACCATTCCAAAAGGCACAACTGGGAAAATTTAGCCTTTGGATGTGTTTGTCTTTAGGATTTGGAAAAATTTCGTACTGAAAATCTCTGGCACTACTATTTTTTCAAGGTCTGATATTAACACGCATATTAGGAATAACATTATAAAGTTACAGTCCCTCACACATAATCAATTGTCTTCACCTAGATTTATTAACGTATTCAAATATTCTTGGTGTAAAAGCGGATATACAGAAAATAGACCTCCACGTTTCGATAATCCTGTAGAATTTTGTTTCAACAAAGATATCGAACCTTCCTGTGTTATTTGCGGTAGTGTTGTAGTAATAACATGTGCATGGTGCAAGTTAAGGTTGTGCCTAAAACACTTTCGAAGAATATCACTACTGCGAAAACTCAGTGTCTTAAAAATAGAATAATATTATTTCTTTTCAACCAATCTTTCATTATCAAAAAAAAAAAAAAATTAAAAATTAATTGAATCTGGATTATTTCTACTCTCCCACCGCATTTATATCGCGGTGAAATTTTACGCGCAGTCTCACAAATGCTGGAATTGCAATACATTGATCATATCACACATTTATTTTTAATTTCGTAAAAGATAGATTGTGAGTCGAAAGCCTTAAGCAATGAGGATTGAAGGGATGGTGTGTGTGTGTGTGTGTGTGTGTGTGTGTGTGTGCAATTTTCAATGGATATATGTACGTGTCCGACCATAAATAAAGATTCTGTGAACAGTTCTGTTACATGTATCATCATCAACATTGCTTGCTAAACGAAACATGTAAAATTTTTTAGACGTATTTCTTGCATAGTAAGTGTTCATTAATATAGGAACGAGTGTCATCATCAACAAAAAATGAGTTTTATTATTATTGATTTTCCAAATGAAATATTCTAATCTATTACTCACAGAAATTTAATATTAATATTTCTCATTCATTAGCAATATTCAAGGGGTGGATTACACAATACATTTGCAGCAAGAAAGTCCAAAATCTTTTATTATATGTCATATGGCGAAGCATTCCAGGAGTAGATTTTCAGAATTATGATACTCTAGAGGGTAAGTATTTTTACAATTCAAGCTAATATTGTAACGCAGCATCAATCACAACAATTTTATGTGAAAAAAATAAAGAAAGGACATTTTTTAGCTCTCAAAACATCAAAATACTCAAAAATATAGAAGGAGTGGTTTCAACCACTAAATTTGAACGATTGCCCGAAATTTTGTTTTATAATTTGGAATCCTCTTCTCACCTGCAAGATGACAGAAAATCGGCGCCGGACACCAACTTAAGCCTCCTTGTGAGCTTATTATCGGCGAAAAAATTCCAGTCAGGTGACTTTGACGCTTAAGAACTCAGGCCTCAAAAATGCTGGAGTGATAAGTAAGCACACATTTTAAAGCTTAATGTGTCTTGTGTGAATGAGTCTAAACCCAGTGATTTAAAAAGAAATTTGTGTTTTGCAGACTTAAAAAAGTCACAGAAAGTAAGGATCTTGCACACATTTAACAAGAGTCAAGTTTAGAGCACCATTTTTTATAGAAGAGGCAATGGGAAAAATTCGAAAAAATTCATGAAGGTTTCCTAAACTTTTATGAATAATTTGACGCTAATAAATTTGAAAATATTGAAAATTGTTAGCTTAAATTACAAAAATATACAAGCATACTATTTTTAGTTCTAATTAAGATCTTGAAGTGATTCAAACTCCAAACTGTTACGCAAAGGCTCTGTAATTATTTACAACATTAAAAAAATATGCATTTGCTTTTTTTCTTGGTGAGAATCGCAATATTTTAAGACAGTTTTTTACATTGGAAAACAAGTGTTAGGAACCAGCGGGGTGTGTTTTTTCTGAAGGATTGTTCTCGCTTTTCCGCAACATGTGCTTCTGAACTCTTGCCGAGACATTTATTCTTCCTAGGGTTGAAGAAAGACAGGAGCTAATGAGGTAGCAAAAAAGGCACCCCGCTGGCTTCTACTCTTCCTTTCCAATACAAAAAACTGTTTCAAAATACAGTGACTTTCACGAAGAAAAAATCAGTCGCATATTTTTTGAAACTTGTGAATAATTACAGAGCCTTTGCGTAACGGTTTGGAGTTTGAATCGCTTCAGAATCTTAATTAGAACTGAAAATAGTATGCTCGTATATTTTTGTAATTTAGGTCAACAATTTTCAATATTTCAAAAATTTGTGAACGACAATATATTTATGAATGTTTGAAGAACCTTCTTGAATTTTTTCAAAATTTTCCCCTTGCCTCTTCTATGAAAAATGGTGCTCTACTCGTAAACTTGACTCTTATTAGATTGGCCCAAAAACGCTTACTTTTTGCGACTTTTTTCAGTCTGCAAACCACAACAATTTTCCTAAATTACTGGCTTCAGGTTCACTTACGTAGGAAACTAAGCTTAAAAATGACTTTTTACTTATTACGCTAACATTTTTTGACGCTGTGTTCCTAAGTGTTAAAGCCACTTGACTGGAATTTTCTCGCCGGTAGTAGATCTACTCTCTGTCTAAAAAATATAGAGACCTCAATTTTTCCCGAAACCTCAATTTTTCCAACTCCTTGCTCTCCAACATTTTCTTTAGCTCGGGTCCAATAAATATTCCACCTTTGACTTCGTCTGAAGACAGTGCAGGGAACATGGACCGTGTATGTTGGAAAGCATCACTTTCAGTATTTAATGCTTTTACAGATTGTTTTGTAAGTCCCAGCTTTATGCGAAGTAGTGGAAGCTAAACTACTTCCCGGGAGACAAGAGGATTGTAACGCACGTTATCTGCACCAGGAATCAATTCCTTTCTAGGTGGCTATTGTTTCCTGACATAAAAACCCCCAACATCATGAAATCTCCTCATACATTCCAATTATGGCGTGCTCAGTCGATTTTAAGCAGCTAAAATTTGACGTTTTCATTTTCTTCTTTTATGTAAACTGAGCGACCTACGGGAATCGAAGGAAATTGGTTTCTATCATAAGGTAAAACGGCTTTGAGACTCTTTGTTGAACTGTCAATGAATAGATGCCAATCAGAAGGGTGGTACAAAATTTCTATTTCACTAAAAATTCCATTTACGTCAGAACAGTAACACAAGCGGTTGGTTTCAGAAACTCGAAAGAAGGATAAAAAAGTCAGATGCCTTTTTCTGTATACGGAAATCTTACAACTTGGATCCAATAAATTCCATTCCTTAAGCCGCGATGCCAACATTTCTGCTTTGCTCTTAGTCAGACTCAAGTCCGTCACTAAATCATCTTAGTTCGTTTTGGTTAGGGAAGTGTGGAGAATTATCGAAGTCTGGAGAATTGTCGAAAGCCGAAGAATTGTCGAAGTCTGGATAGTTGCCGGAGTTTGGTTCATCATCATTGAATTTTTCTGTATTCGAGACATCAAAAGGTGAACTGTCCTCAATCATATCTGAGTACGGTGAAAAAGGAATAATCAGTTCTTCGTTGAGGTACTGGAGCAGCAGATGATGGTATGTCAGGATAAACAATCTTGTTTCTATCAGTGGGCTTCCTGTACGTAGATATACTTACCATACAAAAATAGCAATCATCTTAATGGTTTGTTGGCTTCCTCCAAGTTCGTGGAATCGCAAACGTCATACCTTTCCGGTTACCACATACCTGTAATCAACCTTCTAATGTTGATCGGCAGCTCCCACAGCAAACATGATGTGTTCACGGTTTGTCTTGATTACATATTGACTGTTTGGCTGAAAAACGTCAAAAAATAGTAAATTTTCGCTTCCAGGTTCGTATTGTACGGAAAAAAAACACACTGAAATGTCCCATCAATTGATGATGAACAAAATCTTGTTACCTAGTGTCATTAAAGGAATCACTGGCACAGCAGGAGAACTTACCTGTGTTACTGCTACTCCTACCTTACGTAATGCCATTTTTCACGCTACCCTCAGTGAAAAAAGGGTACCATCCACTTTATTCACTTTAAATAATTTTTTGGATATTGAAACGCAACTTTTTGATTATTAACAATACATGCATTATTTTCAGGAGCTAAAAATCTGCAATTTGCTTTAAGAATGATTTCTGGAGGTTGCTTAGTTTCGAAGATAGTACTTTATTACTCTTTTGTTATTGATTTAACAATAGATTATTATTTTGAACTTTGGCTTGCACCATTGTGCACAGAAAGGATCAATGAAACTCGTATATTCTTTGGCAGATTTTTTTACTTTAATTTGAGGGAGCAGAAGCCACTCAAATTTGGACATTCTGAAATAATCGTAAGAAAAGTGTACTTTTTAACCTTTCACTCATCATAAAAAAATTACTAATGGACTGCAAATTTTGAAAGACACTCATCAATATGCAGGAAACCTTAATCTTTGAAATATTTTTTGGTTCATATTTTAGACATTTTTTCCTGCTGAGTTATTCACTAAAATCTCTGGAAAAATTAAGGGATCTATATTTTCTTGATGGATAGTTGACTAGTGCTGTATAAACAGTGGTGCCGATTCAACAATTTGAGGTTGTGTTTGTGTTTTTTGAAAGAAAATGGCTTATTTTTTAAGAAACAATCATGAGGTATTAAGAAAAGGTATAACACGCTGCAAAAATCTGAAATTATGTTTATTCACTAAAATCTCTGGAAAAATTGGGGATCTATATTTTCTTGACGGAGAGTTGATTATTGCTGTATAAACAGTGGTGCCGATTTAATGGAAACCAATTATCATCCTCATTAATTAGATTTTAATTAATTAAATTAATTAAATAATAATCACTTATATTTTCACACTTTTAAAATATTGTTAAACTTGCTTGCTTCTTTTACTTTTTCACTGAAAATTTTTATTTTCATGAAAAATTATCAATTCATGGAGAAAGCTCACAAGTTGTGAGAATTTGAATTTCTTTAAGGGGTTTTTCAACAGAGATGGTTACATTTTGAAAGGAAAATACATCAAGTATTTTGAGAAAATTTATAAGTAGCTTCAACAATTTGAGGTTGTGTTTGTGTTTTTTCGGAGAAAATGGCCTATTTTAAAATAAACAATCATTGGGTATTGAGAAAAAGTATAACAAGCTGCAAAAATCTGAGGTTATGCTTACGTTTTTTTCGTCAAAAATTGTTATTTTTAAGAAAAATCATCAATTCATATATAAAGCTAAGAGACTTTAAGAACTCGAGGTTATTTATTATTTGTTATTCGAGATTCTGGTTGTATTTTTGTCAATAGAAATTGGTATTTTAAAAATTTCACGGCATTAATACATAAATAGTTTAAAATGAATAAAAAATTGAGAAGATGATGAACAATTAAGAGGAAGTAAAACTCAGAAATTGCTGCAATTTCTCAATAATAATTTTTTTTTCAAATATCATGTTCCTTTGAGAAAATGAAAACATAACCTGAAATCGTTGAATTCGTTAAGCTTCCCGAAGAATTGATATTTTCTTAAATACCACTTTTCGTGGAAAAGACGTAAACATAATCTCGAATTGTTAACGCTCACTAACTTTCCTCAATCCTTGATGAATTTAAAAAAATATATTTTTCTAGTGAAAATTTCCAAACAATAACTTAAAAATTGTTAGCTCTTCTCAAGAATTTATAATTTTTCTTTTGAGGTATCCATTACCATTCAGTTAACAAAAGCATGAACTTGAATTGTTAAAACTTGTTAGCTTTAATTACTTCGAGAATTGATTACTCTTTCTCAAAAATACCACTTGTCGTTAAAGAAACTCGAATATAACCTGAAATAGCTCAAGCTTTTTAGCTTACCACAACACATGATAATTTTTTTTTTTTTTTGAAACATCCATTTTCATTGAAAAACCCAAAGATAACCTCAAATTGTTTGTTAGATTTGTTCGAGAATTGATGATTTTTTCTTAAGAACGCCAATTTCAGATAACATAACGTAGGACTAACTTTAAATTGTTAAGGTTATTATAGCTTTTCTCAGTATCAAATGACTTTTTCTTTTTAAACATTCATCTCCATCGAAAAATCCAAAGATAAGCATTAATTGTTCAAGAATTCAAGAATGATCCTCAAGAATTAATGATTTTCTCTGAAAATACTAATTTTCTTCTAAAAACGTAGATGTAACCGCAAATTGTTAAAGCTTGTTATAGCCCTTCTCATTACTTGATGATGTTTGTTTTAAAATATCCTATTTCGCTGAAAAAACCCAAAAATATAACCTCAAATTCTTAAAGCATGTTCCACAATACTTGATGATTTTTCTTTCAAGGCATTAATTTTTATTGAAAAACCTAAAGGTAACTTAAATTGTTGAAGCTTGTTAGACTTCTTCAAGAATTAAAGATTTTTTTTGAAGATACCAATTTTAGTTGGAATAATTACAGAAACAAAACCTCAAATTTTTAAAGCTTGTTAAAGCTTTTCTCAATACTCAATGATTTTTTCTTTTGAAATATCCATTTTCCTTGAAAAATCCGAACATAACCTTGAAATGGGTAAGATTTTCTCAATATTTGATGATTTTTGTGTTGAAATATACATTTCTTTCGAGAAAATATGTACGATTTCCTCAATACGTCATGATTTTCTTTTAATATATTCAATTCTCTCTTCTTTCACTGTCACATCAAAAAACTGAATAGTAACACGAACAAGAAAAAATGTTTGTTTTGACAAATACAGTAGCAGCGGTATATTTATTTGAAATATTAAGTTGAAAAACGCAAACCTAATGTTAAATAGTTCAAACTTGTTAGATATTCTTAATTCTTGATCATTTTTCTTTTAAAATACCCTTTCAGTGAAAAACTCTAAACGTTACCTCAAAAATGGTTATCTCTTCTCAAGACTTGATGATATTTCTTTAAAATATCCATTTTCGTTCAGAAAATCGAAGCATAACCTCAAATTCTTTAAACTTGTTAGCATTTTTTTTCATTACTTGATTTTTTTTTCGAAATATCCATTTTCCTTGAAAAATCCAAACGTAACCTTAAAATAGGTAAGATTTTCTTAATATTTGATGATTTTTGTGTTGAAATATACATTTCTTTCGAGAAAATATGTACGATTTCCTCAATACGTCATGATT
>JAUMHM010068951.1:0-14167 GCA_032362435.1 Melikaiella ostensackeni
TGTATGTATGTATGTATGTATGTATGTATGTATGTATGTATGCATGTATGTATGTATGTATGTATGGGAGCACGATACTTCTGAAAGAATTAATCTATTGGATTGGCCTTTGGTATGCTCTTTTTGTGTCGAAAACTGAAGGTCAAGTCCGTTAGGCAGCCATTTTGGATGAAAATTCAAAAAGTTGAAGCATTTTCAAAATTTTTTAGAACATTTTTCTAAGATTTAATAATTATATATATATGGATATTCGTGTTACTGAGTAAGTCGAACAATTTATCCCCATGAATTCTTCGATGAAAAGAAAATTATCAGAGTTATAGCATTTACAAAATTCAAAAAAGCAAACGAATATGAAAATTTCAAGCCAAACAATGCAGGATATGAAAAAAAGGCAAGAGAAGAAAAACGTTAATTTTTGAAAGCCCTACAACATTGCCATAACAACTTTTGGTTGGAGGCATAGTTTTTCGTTTAAGTATGAAAAATGTTATTGGAATATTTTAATTTCAATTTTTAAGCCAAACGACGTGAGATAAGAAAAAAAGTGAGATGAGTAGAATTTGTGCTTTTAAAAGGTCGAATAAAATTGCTGTTGAACATTTCTTTGTAGGACCAATCGTAAATTATCATGATAATTTTTTAATCTTCTTTTTAAATATTTATTTGTATATTTTGTATGGGGAGTGCAGAAAACCGAGCGCGAAGCGCGAATATTATGATGAGAATGTATTTCTTAAGGCCGATAGAGCCTCAAGTAAATAAATTTCCTTTTTTATTTGAAATCAAAAATAAATTTAGTAATTTAAACACGAAGAACGTATAACACGGAGCGCGACATTATTTTATTTATAAAAAGTTCCAGGATGACATTTGAATAATATTAACAGTATATTCGAAAAAACAAATATATAGCAGACTGAAAATATATTAAATAGATTTAAAGCACATTCTCATCGCGCGCTACGTGCGTAGCTCGCAAAATTGAGCGCGCCTAGGGCGCACGTTTGTCAGATCTCGCGCTTCGCGCTCGGATATACATTCCTTGTATTCATAACATCTCCATATTTTCAATTTTCTACTTAATTAAATATATAGGTGAATATTAAATTTCTTAAAGCTCTGTACGCTTTGAGGCACACATTCTCATCGTGACACTCGCGCTTCTTGCTCGATTTTCGGCATACAATTTTAAATGTAGATACACTCAACTCTCAATTTAATTCGCCTCCGCTCATCATCTTCTTAGAATTTACGCCGGCTCGCATTCGTTGATGAGGGTGTCTGGGGGACCAAGAGAGCGGCGTGAGCTCAGCGGAGTTCAGTAGTTCCGTAGCCACAAGGCCGGCAGCTCGATTACTCGCGTGCATATTTCGCATTTATTTTTTAAATACACGCGGAAAATTCTCTTTTCATTAATTAGTCTTCATTATTAAAAAAGGTCCATTCTTTATGATAACAAGAATCTATATTTACACAAAATACAGTTAATTAATATTACGTTATCCTACTGGAAATGGTTTATACGGCCCTGACTGTTTACATCGTGGGAAATTCTTGGAAGAGCCTCATGGTCGTAGCAGGTCATACCCGAGACTAGAGTTAAATGGAGAGTTGAGTGTATATTTATTTTCTAAGCTACCTTACAATAAAAATCGGATGCTTTGTTCAACATGGGAATAGAATCTTTGTTATTTTGTAGGTTCATGGCTATACGTTACGTAGGCTTATTTGGATGATGCAAAATAAAACACAATTTTTTTTACTTTTATTTTTCATTTTTCTGTATTCGCAGTTATCCTCAGAAAACTAACATTTCAGTAAATATATATTTATTATTATTATTATTATTATTATTATTATTATTATTATTATTATTATTATCCGTAATATACGTTTCTATTGAACTGAACACGTTGCTACTGAAATTTTCGCGTTTTCATTTTCTTTTTTTCTGAGCTTACACGACTACTACACTCAATTCTCGCTATACTGCGCCTCGGCTCACTGCGTCTCTAGAATTCTGCCAACTAGTACTCGACGACGAGGGAGTCCGGGAGACAGGGAAAGACGAGCGGTGACATTGAGGCAATCACGCAATGCCGTATCAACGAAGAGGGCAGCTCGCACACTCGCGTACATATTTCGCATTTATTTTTAAATACACGCCAAAAATCGTCCTGTCATTAATTAGTCTTCAATATTAAAAAAAATCCATCTTTCATGATAACAAGAATCTACATTTGTACAAATTACAGTTAATTAATATTATATTTTTCTACTAGAAATGGTTTATACGGCCTTGACTGTTTTCATTGTAGAAATTCTCGGAAGAGCCTCACGGTCAAAGTGAGCAATGCCTGAGACCCGCACTAACTTGAGAGTTGAGTGTATTTGCTTGAAAATTCATGTATTCTGTTAAAATTTCTTCCTTTTTATAGAAAATTAATCTTCGCACTTGAAAATTTATCTTTTTAGTTGAAACTTCAACATTTTTGTTGAAAAGTCATCCATCTTGGTTGAAAATTCAACTGTTTTGTTGAAAATTTGTCTTTTTGGATTGGAAATTAACTTGTTTGGTGAAAATTTCACTTTTTTGTAGAAAATTCGTCTTTTTGATTTAAAAATGCAATCGTCTGGTTCAAAATTCGTCTGTTTTGGTTGAGGATTAAACTATTTTGTTAAAAGTTGAAATACTTTGTTAAAAATTCATTTTTTTTTGTTGTAGATTCATCATTATCGTTGAAAATTTATCTCTTTGGTTGAAAATTTAACGATTTTGTTGAAAATTCGTTTTTTTTTTGGTTCGAAATTAATTTTTGAAACTAGAAATTTAACTATTCCATTTTTGATTGAAATTTCTTAATTTACGTGAAAATTTTTTTCACCAATAAGAATGATATAACGTTTTGTAAATAATTCACTATAACACCCATGGAGCAAACATTTCAATTATTTATTAAAAATCTAAAAATTGTATCAATTTTCTTTTTCTTTTTAAACATAGACACCGTAATTTACTTTTCAAATTTAACTTTAAATTTATCTGAGAAATATTATGCACTGTGAAAATTCTTTTCAATTTTAACATGGGCAGAAAGTTCAGAAAAACGAAGCATAGCGATCAATAGTTGGCCGTAAACTGACATTGACTGTGTACACAGGGCCTTAGAAAAAATCTTGTATTCAAGATCATTTCAAAAACACTTGTGTGTGAAACTAACCAGTCGTTTCTTATCAAACCAACTCAAACTCTCTTAAAAAACATATGTCTGAAGAGTGTCAATAGGTTTCAGGAAACTATACAGAAAGTTTCAGTCCCAAATATCAAGATTCAGAAATTTATCCAAAAACACAATATTAAGATAGCAAAATATTCATACCCTCAAATATAAAATTCAGTTTTGATTGTATTTCATTATTACACCCCAAATTTTTGTACATCCTTATGGCAAACTTATTTTATTCATGATAAGTACCAGGATGACATTTTAATAATATTAATATAAAATTTGAAGAAAATGTATAGTAGACTAAAAAATTTATATATATTTTAAAACCAAAAACATCTGTAAAAATAATAAGATGAGAGAAAAATATATAAAGTGCTCAGTGGTACATAATAACAATGTACAGGTACATATTGTGTATATAGCATCCTCCTCTAAATAGGGTAGTCTCGAAGTCTATTTTTGATTTGTGAACTTTCTGGATGTTCTTTTTTTGTACACGAACAAATTTTTTATAAGAAAGTAGATTTCATTTCGATCTTTAAGAAATTTCAAAAGAGAGACATTAAGCAAAGATTCGTTCCAATCTGCAGGGTTGCCTATGAATACTATTAAGGTTTCTTTTAATTGAGGTATTAATGATCAACTTAATTTACGTAAAGATGTCTATTTTCATTCAAATGCAGTATACAAATTTGAGTAAGGTAGCAATTTTTAGAAATGTGTTATTGGTTTGGATTACATATTACCCTTTCCTTTCTGAAAAGTGGAATAATCTGAATAGATTGGTTCTAAATTAACCCACAAAATTCGAACTGGGCACTATAATCTATTTCCTTCATTTTCTACGTTTTCTTTATATAAATCTTGTAACAATTTTTTAAGGTTTTTTCATTTTTACAACTATTTAAAGTGTCAACCTGATACTTAACATGAAATAAGGTTGTCAAAAGGTTTTACATACATTCAGATGAAAGAAATGATACCCTCGTTGCGTATAAAAAATGTTATTCACAGAAAGGTGCCAAAAACACAATATGTGCATTCTGTTCACCTGTATGTATGTAAAACCTTTTGGCAACCTTATTTTTTGATAAGTACCCGGTTAAAATTTTAATTGGTTGTAAAATTATAAAACCAAAAAGAATAATCACAAGATTTATGTAAACGAAACATAGGAAATGAAGGAAATAGATCATTATGCCAAGATCAAATTTTGTGGGTTGATTTAGAACCAATCTATTCAGATTATTCCATTTTTCAAAAAAGAAAAGAGTAATAATCCAAATATATAACACATTTCTGAAAATTGCTACCTTACTCAAATTTGTATTCTATATTTAAAGGAAAATAGATATCTTCACGTGAATTAAGTTGATCATTAATACCTCAATTGAAAGAAATCTTGAAAGTATTCATATGCAACCCTACAGATTGGAAAAAATCTTTGCCTTATGTCTATCTTTTGAAATTTCTTAAAGATCGGAATGAAATGTACTTTCTTATGAAAGATTTGTTCGTGTACTAAAAAAGAGCACCCAAAAAGTTCACAACTCAAAAATATACTTCGAGACTACCCTACTCAGAGGAAGATGCCATATACACAATATGTGCATTTTGTTATTATGTACCTACCATTGAGCACTCTATACATTTTTCTCTAATCTTATCATTTTTATATATGCTTTTGATTTCAAAATATATTAAGATTTTTTTTTTCAGTCAACTATACATTTCATTTCAAATTTAATACTAATATTAAGAAAATGTCATCCTGGTTCTTATTATAAATAAAATAAGTTTGCCAGAAGAATGTACATAAATTTGAGGTACAACAATTAAATACAATTAAAATTGAATTTTATATTTGCATGTATAAATATTATGCTATCTTAATATTGTGTTTTTGGATGAATTTCTGAATCATGATATTTGGGTCTGAAGCTTTCTGTATGCTTCCTGAAATCTATTGACATTCTTCAGGTACGTATCAGTTTACGGCCAACTGTTGATCGCTACGCTTCGTTTTTCTGAACTTTCTTCTCGTGCTAAAATTGTGAAGAATTTTCACATTGCAGAATATTTTTTAAATCAATTAAAATTTGAATGTAAATAGTAAATAACGGTGTCTATGTTTAAACAGAAAAAGATCATTAATACAGCATTTAAAATTTTAATAAATAATTGAAATTTTTGCTCCATTAGTGTTTTGGTGAATTGTTTATAAAACGTTGGGTTATCATTATTGGTGAGAAAATTTTCTTTTCTGTTCTGTTTATACTGTTTCTGGTGACTCACTTTTTAGTGAAATAAAAAAAAATTGAGGGCAATGTGATTTTATGTTGGATGTTAGTGGAAGATTAGTGAAAAGTATTAAAGAATTTCATTCAATTAGTAATAACTTAGATTGGATGCAATACAGAGGGAATCATTGGTAAAATGCAACATGCATGGATTTCCCCAAAAAAGATATCTAATATTAACAAACAATACGTAATAAAAATTTTCATAAGAGAGTAACTTTTATTTGATATCAAAGATTTTCCGTTTTAATGAGTGAATGTAAAGATTGACCAAACAGCATTTGATAATAAATTTTATTTTTTATTTTTATGTACTATTTCAAATTTTTTTCATTATCAATTACTGTAATTTTCCTATAAATTACCCCTAATGAGGAAGTCTAAATTGGCTTTGAAACATGTTGGTCTCCAGAAGTATAAAAAAGACGACGAAAAGAAAGAGTGTGAGATTGGTTTTGGTTGACTCTTTTTTTGCTTCCTCTTTTTTCTTTTTGTTGTACATCTGTTGTACTTATGTCCTTAATGAGCCGGAAAATGGGGTAGTCTCGAAGTCCATTTTTGAGTTGTGAACTTTTTGGGTGTTCTTTTTTAGTACACAAACAAATTTTTTATAAGGAAGTAGATTTCATTTCGATCTTTAAGAAATTTCAAAAGAGAGACATGAAGCAAACATTTTTTCCAATCTGCGGAGTTGCCTATGTATACTTTTAAGGTTTCTTTTAATACTGAGGTATCAATGATCATCTCAATTTACGTAAAGATATCAATTTTCTTTCAAATATGATACACAAATTTGAGTAAGGTAATAATTTTCAGAAATGTGTTATTGGTTTGAATTATTACCTTTTTTCTTTTCGAAAAATGAAATAATCTGAATAGATGGGTTCTGAATCATCTCACACAAACAAATTATTTATTACGACGAAAATGAGTATTCATGAATTTGCTCATTGAATTTTCAGGACAAAACAATATCCACTCACTGCCCACTCTGAGTCCTTTTCCTGTAAAGCAAGGGAAGTTTGCAAATGTTACATTCGCTATTGATTTTCATCGTTTAGAATAGAATTTCCACGCCGCGTGAAGCCGCGGTTTAATTAAAATCTCAGTCCACTTTATTCTGGCTCGCGGCTCGTGGGGGCCACTTTGATTGAGAGGGGTATTCAGTTTGATTTCTGAATCACTCAAATAAAACTGAATTCAAGAATTAATATGGTACCCAACCTTCTAATATTTATAAAATTTTTGACAAGCCTTTTATACGAATTTCAGAATAATCTTTATGTTATTTCCTCCGTTTCTGTTTATCAATTTAACCTTTTTTCTAATTTTTTATTTTATTATTTTGTCTAATATTTTATTTTCACTTTGGTTTGAGAGAATTCATTCATTCATTCATGCGAATTTTACTACAAAAAAGTAATTCAAGCGCAAAAATAAATTTTTCCAAAAAATTGAACTTTTCTCCTAAAATAAAACAGATGTACCGTTTTTAGACTAAGGATATCGAAAGAAACATATTATTTAGGGGATATGAGAAAACATTTCATTTTGAATTTTAAATCATAAAAAAAAATATTTTTGACAAAAACTGTCCTTCAATTTAAATATTTATATTTTAGCAAATTTCAATATATTAATAAAGTGTACCGTTATTTTAATTCATACTTCAGAAGATATGCCCCAAGGGTTTCAAATGAAAATTTCAAATCAAATTTGACAGTTCTTGGTTTTATTTCAAAATTTACCGTTCATGTGCTTGGTAGTGTTTCCACGGGCAGTTTTTGTCAAATTTTATACTTTTTCGATTATCGGAAATTTAATTTGCAAATTTTCTCTCATATCCCCTGGGTAATGTATTTCGAAATTCGAAGTTCAAAAACGGATCAATATATTAATTTCATATTTTGATTTACTTATGTGCGTGGAAGTGTTTAGACGGGCAGTTTTTGCCAAATTAGACACTTGTCCCATGATCGAATATTTGATTTAAGTTTTTTATTCACAACCCTCGGGGTATATCTTTTGAAATATGATTTTAAAAATTCGCATGAATGAATATGGAAATTGCTTCATCAAACATTATTATTCATTATTCTACCAAAAAAGTAAAAAATAATTTCTGCTGACTTTGAAACGCAGTTTACAAATAATTTCTCATTTGTCTCAGGTTCTAGGGTGGCACAGCTGTTTCAATTAATTAACATAGCACTAAAAGCCTCTGTACGTATAATTCTAAGAGCAGGCAATTTTTTTATCACCAGTGGATTCAATTACACTTTTTGTCCGAGAAACTTTCCCAACTTGAGAAGTTTTCCAGTTCTAGCATCTTATAGAAACTAAAACTTATAAAAGTTAGCCTATTAAACTACTATAACTTGAACAATTATAAATTGTTTAAGCAATAAAAATACAACTGAAAAAATGTTTGCACACATTCATTCAGTATTTCTTAATTACATCGAAGTGTTGAATAAATATTCAATATTTTGTGAAAAGCTGAATTATTATAAAAATATTTAAATTGAATAAAAAATCACTCAATTGAATCTAATTAAACTTCTACTTTTGGTCATTTTTCTCTCAAAGTCACTTTCTGTCTTTTTGAAGGAAATTTTTCATTTTCTCGCAAATAATTTGACAATTTTACGTCTCAAAATGAATCATTTTGAATTAAACGTAAAGTGACTTCTTCAAGATTCTACAATTTTATTTGAAATTGGATAATAGCTGAAAGAGTTAAATCTGAAAAAATGAAGAATACAATTGCACCGTTTTTTAAATTAATTATTAATATGATTTTCTGATAATATAAAATGATAATATTATCAATATGATATATTGATATATGAAATTGTTAATTTAACATGTAGTGTATTTCATTATTTTTTACTGGTAGTGCGTGTATCGTTCAGAGAGATTGGAGAAGATTATATTTTTCAAACAACAACTTTTTTTTTAAATATCAAAGGTTTTGACTTTCTAATCTTGATAAAAGCAGTCAGTATTTTTCAATGTAAGGACTACTACTTGAGATCACATAACTTCACCGGAAGAACAAAATCCCGAATGTTAAATGAATACCGAAAATAAAATTATCGGAATAGAAAATTTCAAATTACTAACAAAAAATAAAACTATCGAAAATGTTGATTAACGAAATTGAAATATTCCGAAAGTGAAAGTTCACGAAACTAGAAAAATTCAGTAATTTCAAATTACCGAAAATTTAAAACTCGAATTTTCAAATTCCCGAAATTTCAAATTTCCGACATCAGTAAATGCTCGAATTAAGTAAACTACAGAAATTTCAAATTCCCAAAATTTTGTATCTGTTAGAATATTTTATTTTTTATACATACTGCTTGGAACTAAAAACAGCTTATAATTGAAAAATAACATGTTGGATCAGTTACAACCTGCGTAAAATTTAAAATTATAAGTTTGCGAGTCCACGAAATTATTTGATTTTTTTCGGGAATTTGAAATTTTGGCGAAGCGAAAATGTTTTTTGGATTTAATTGAATCCACACTTTTTTGGAAAAGACTGAATGTGTCTAGCCTTAAACAAAGTTCGAATACTCATAACCTCGCAGGAAATTGTTTTTTCTCAAATTGGAAAAGTATGAGTCGCCTATAATTTCCTTTACAAAACAAAAATTACATCATCGCGACTACTTCTGAAACATTTTTAGTGCCAAAGAGCAATTCGAAGTTTTTGAACTTTCTTATTTTCATGTCATTAAAAAGGTGTCCTTAAATATTATTATGTTAAGATTTTGATTACCCAAGTGAATACATAAACTTTGATACCCTATGAAGAAAATTCATGAGATTAAAGTTAGTAATCTTTTCTGTTTGACCGGGGAGTATATGGGAGTATAATTATCTTAATTTTTTTTAGAAAGTAAGAACCTAAAACTTTTATTCTAAAGAATTTTCTCTTTTTTTTGTTCTAAGAAGATTACTTGGAAAGTAAAGTTTAACACGAGACCAACACAATATGAAAGAACTTTCCGTTTTGCTGTGATAGTAAAGATGAAATTTGTGTTTAGAGACTTCTTTTAAAGCTTCAGACAAGATTGTGGTTTCATCGTTTGTGAGTTAATTAATTTTTTTCTTCAAATATACGCGTATTTTCTCTCAGATTTCTTCGCAACTTAGAATTAAATTGATAAGAAAATCTGCCCTTCGAGGTTTTATTAAGTTTTTATGCTTCGCAGATTTCTTTTTCGCGATTTTTTTTCAACTTCATAATTAAATCAGTCAAATTTTATTAGTTTTTGGTATAACTAGCATCATCAATCGCACGTCACGCGGGCTTTGAGTTTTTCGGTTTGAGGAGTAAAATAATTTTTAATACAAAGTAAAAATTTCGAATAACTATTTTTTTAAAAAGTTTTTGAACACTTAAATTCAAACTTAAATTATATTTCAGGCCTTTCACACCCCATGAAAATGAGATGAAGCGGCAGTCGCTTGCCTTAGGAAGTGTGGGAAGGGTAGCGGGGAGAGGGGAGAAAATGGTGATAGTGAAATTAAAGAACATGGAACATGAGAGAAAAGTGATAAGAAAGAAAAGTGCATTATATGAAAGTGTGGAGATCATAGAGGTCGATTTGACATGGAAAGGGAGGAATATGCAGTATAAGTTAAGAAAAATAGCAGAAGAGGAAAGAAAGAGGAGAAATAAAACGTGAGTTGAGTAGAGAAGAATACAGATGCAAGGTATAACGTGAGATTGGGACGAAGGTAGGGAAGACGTAGTTTAATGTGAGAGGACTAAAAATAGGTGAGAAAATAACGGAAGGCAGGAAATAAGAAATCGTGATAAAAAAAGCAATAAGAAATGAAAGAAGGGAAGAATAGAGGATATGCTACTTGAGTGTAGCTGGTTCGGAAAGAAAGAATAGGGAGTTTACAAAAAGTGTTGGGCAATGGAAAGTTACGATGAGGATGAGGACATGGGTAGATGAGAGGGGGTGGGAGAGAGTGAAGGAAAGGCTACTAAGGGGATATAGGTAGGAAGTACAAGAGACAAAAGAGAACAAATACAAAGAGCAGAGAAATTGGAAAGATTTGATAGGGAAGAGAAAATATGGGAACGGGTTAAAAGAACAAAAAAAAGGGTTCATGGGAGAAGAGATAAGGATAGGAGAGGAGAGATGAAAGATAGTAGCAGTATATGTAAATGAAGATATGGAGGGGAAACAGAGGAGTTGAGGGAGACAATGGAAGGAAGGGAAGAAGGGATAAATCTAATCATGGAGGAGTTCTGCTAAAACAGGAGAAAGAGATGAAAAAGAATGGGGAGAAGAAGAGAATGTGACTGGGAGAAATTTTAAAGACAAAGTAGTGAACGCAGAGGGAAGGTAATTGCTGAACAGATTGGAGGAGTTGGGATCGTTGATCTCAAACGGGAATATAGAGGAAGATGTGGGAGGAGAGTACACTCGGGAAAAAAGGGAAAAGTATTAGATTATATCATCGTTGACGATGAGATAAGGGAGAACATAAGGGGGCTTGAAATAGGGGAGCACGTAAACTCGGATCATCGCCCACTAATAGTGACAGTAGAGATGGGGAGGAGAGATGAATGGAATACAGCTAAAGAAAATAAGAAAGAAATAAGAGTAGGGAAAGGTAATGCGTCAGTGGAGGGAATAGAAGAATTTAGGGAAAAGACAAAGATGGTGAAAATAGGAGAGGGAAATGTAAACGAGGAGATGGAAATAGTGTTAGAAAAAGTGAAAAGATTGTTAGAGGATACAGTCAAAAGAAATGTCAGCGTAGGGAGCAAAAAACGTAGCTAGGATGAGGAATGTAACAAGAAAAAAGGAAATGAGAAAGGAATTAAGAGAATAGAGGGAGAAGTGTAGAATGTAGTAAACGGAGAGTGGAAAAAAAGGAAAAGAGTTCATCAGGAGATGGAAAGGATTTGAAGGAGTAGGCGTGGATAGTGTGCAACACGGTATGGAGAGGAGAGGGTTGGCCAGAAATATGGAAGGAAGGCATAGTGGTACCAATAGCGGAAACGAGAAGAAGATGGGGAGAATGAGGGAGGAATGGCAAGTTTTATCACGGGGTTGAAAAAAAACGAAAGTAATGAGGCTTAGAAAGGAGAGGGAGAAAGAAAAAATGGACAGCGAGATAGGAAGGTGAAAAGTTAAAGAAAGTAAAGGAATTCAAATATCTCCGTTTTATCAAGCAACCAAATGGGGAACATGGAGCGCATATTGGAGAAAGGATCATGAAGGCGGCGGGGCTAATGAAACATGTATGTCCAATGAGAAAAAGAAGGCTTAAAAAAGATTAAAAAAATCGAATGAGGTTGTTTGATACGCTAGCATGGCCGGTATTGGGCTATGGAGTAGAAATATGGGGATCGAAGGGGAGAAAGGAGATGGAGATGTTGCAAGAAAGATAAATTAGATAGACATTTGGGGTAGACTGAAGAATTCGGGGTTATATGGTAAGAGAAGAGGCTCAGTGGGATAAATTAAGAACAAAGGCGGGAAAGAGGATGTGGGAATTCGATAAGAAACTAAGGAAGGGAAAGGAAAGAGAGTCAGCGAGAAAGTGTTACAAAGAGGTGAAAGAAAGAGGAATGAGGACCGTGGACTTAAGGCGATGGAAGAAGAAATAAGAACGCTTCTTAGAGATCGTGGGATAGGAGAGAAGGAAATATAGACTATGGAGAATTGAAAAAATAAATAGAGAGAGGCAGGTAACAAATAGATGGGTGTGGATAGGGGAATCAAGATACAATAAGTAGCATAAGGCGATAAAAAGAGAAGGATTGCAAAAATTTCTGGAAAGAGGATGGGGGGAAAACAGATGGACAAGAATAGCTAGATGGAGACTGGTAAATGAATTAAAAGAAGCAATGTATTCGTAGCAGGATGAGAAGAGAAAATTCAGGTTATGTGAACTGGTAGAGGATACATGGGAGCATGACGGCAGCGGGATGGAGCATGGGAGCAGGACGGGATGGTTGTATGATAGGGAAGGGGGAGAGGAGAGGACGGCAAGAGAAAGTTAAGAAAATTTTAGGGCAGGAGGGACAAGGAGAAGAATGGATGTAGGAAAAAGAAAAAACTGGAGGAAAGTATGAGTCGGTAGGAAAGGAGGAGAAAAAGGAAACTGATGTCACATAGTAGCATTAGGGTAGCTGAAATACTACAGTAGGAGTAAATAAAATTGAGTGGAATAACAAGTGGCTGTGCTTTTTTGGCAAATTTTTAATTATTTTCCAAATTTTTTCAAAATTTTTACAATTTTCATTTGTAATTTATTTTTTAAAGCAAAAAATCATTCCAAATTTTTCCAGGTATCTTGATAAAGTTTTTCTTATTCTCTTGAAACCTTTCAATATTCTCAAACAGATTTTTTTTCGAAATCTTCAAAAACCTACAGTTTGTTTTGAATTGTTTGAAATATTTTCATGTTTTAAATTATTTTGTAATCCTTCTAAATCTTCTGAAACTTCTCAATATCCTTTAAAATAATTCAAAGGTTCCCTAATTTTTTTTTTAAGTCCTGCAAGATTGAAAAATTGTCTTGAAGTCTTCCAGATTATTTTTCGACATATTATGAAATCTTCAAAACTTAAGAAGTTATATTTTAAAATAAAACCAAAAATTTGATTGTCGGTACCTGTTTTTTTATACGTACCAATTTTTTTACCCGTACCCTCTTCATGAATTAAGATATTCTGAATTTCTGTCCAGAATTACATTTTTCTTATTTCTTTGAAAGTGTGAAAAAGTTTACAAATTATACATAGTTTTGTAGCAAAATGTTAAAGAAAGAATTATTTCCGAATATTAAAAAATTATTTACCATTAAATTTTTCTCTTTTATCACTCATTTTTAGAAACATTCAGAAATTAATTTTATCATGAAGTAAAATGACTTATTTGGAAATTTTTATTCACTACATTTTTAGGGAAAATTCGTAATCTTTGTTAATAGATAAATACATAAAAAATCATTTTTAAAACATCTGATCAAAAAGATAAGACCAGACTTGTTGCTTTTTTCATTAAAGAATTATCTACAATTTAAATTTTCTTTTTTTAGAAATACATTTTATAATTATAATTTGTCATTTGGAAATTTTGATTCAAAAAAGTCTAGAAAATTCCTAATTCTTAGTGGTAAACATAACTTACAATGAGTGTCATATTGTCATTTTTTTGGGACGACTGAAAAATCCCGAAAAATAAAATTCCCGGCGCTTGAAAATTCACGAAAAAGAAAATATTCGAAATAGAAAATTCCTGAATTGGAAAATCCTCGAATAATAAAATTCCTAATAGTTTATGATGTTACCCAATATAAAAATTCCGGATAATAGATAATTCTCGAAATCAAATTACCGACATTATAAAATATCTGACACTGTAAAATTACCGACACAGTAAAATTTACGAATATAAACAATTAAGAAATTCCTAAACTTTGAAATAAAGAATAATAAATAATGAATAAAAATAATTTTATTTCTTGAACATGTTTTGTATTATATTTAATATTATTCATTATTCAAAACAATTTTTTTAATAATAGATTTAATGCTTTCACGATGATTCATTATGATGAAAGGAGGTGTTTCGGGTTTCAATCGTGTGC
>JAUMHM010068962.1:0-14167 GCA_032362435.1 Melikaiella ostensackeni
ATTGTTACTAATATGATAAATCTAATAGTATTATTGTATAGATAATAAATTTGAATTTATAACTGATCTTTGCTCTGTTAATGCCTTCTTCACGCAGCACCCGCTACTTTATCAATAATTAAGAAATTAAATTAATTTCTCAAGCTAACGTTGTGCAGGTAGATCATATATATATATATATAGAATTCATAACCCCAACGTTACAATTGGCGCCCAACGTGGGGCGTGCGAGTTTAAATCAAAGAATAAGGTTCTAAAATTTTGCAAAATGAAAAGCGTATAAGCTAAATGGGTAGGAATAGAACAAAATAAGTATTCTTCAAAGGTAGCAAAGATCTAAGAAGGTTATATTTACCGCCTTCCACTAGCCAGAAAAATCCACCACAAGGAATGGTGAAGCTAGATAAATGGCTAAAGGAGAAGGAAAATGCGAACGATAAAGATTCAAACACGATGGCGAAAACAAATTTAGGTCCTCGAAAGCGGTAAGGCGAGGAACTACAGCAGGAGAAAGTAATCCAGAAGATTTGGACGTGACAGTACATAACATAACTCTGGAAAATCTAGAGCACAAATTGATAATGGCACCGGGGATACCAGAAACAAACACTGAACCTATGTGGATAATCGTCAACAAGAGACTGGAAGAACTTGAGCAAAGAACACAAAAAATCTTGGAAGAAGAAAGAAGGTATAGAGATCGAATAATGGCCGAAAGAGAACAGGTGCTGCAAACGAAACTAGACGCCCTGAAAAGCAGCATGAATCGCTTACTGGAAGTGGCCGCTAATATCACCCAGTGCCTAGAAGAAAAATAAAACCGAATGCAGGCCCAAATCAATCATTCGGAAATGGCTCAAGAACGGACAACAGGAAGAGTCACGGACGATATCCCCAGAAGGATGGACAACTCACAACCAGTAATAAAACCCCACATTAAATATGTACTTCTGGAGAATAATGGCGAAGAAAGTCCCATGAGATACGTCAGACAACTAAAGCAGTACTGGGAGGTAGTACGCCCCCGTGCATGCGATGCTGAATATCTCATAGAAAAGTCCCTCTGTGGTCCACCAAGCGATTGGTGGCCAGTTATAACAAATGGTGTACATGACCTCGAAACCTACCTTGCGAAATTCCAGCAGAGATACTGGGAAGACAGAACGCAACATGAGGTCAAAAAGAAACTCGAATTTGGCTTCTACCAACCACACAAGGATAACTCACGGGCGGAATACGCTACTAAAATGTTTGCCAGCATAAACGAACGAATACCTCTCCTGAGCAAGGGAAGGTAATTAGGAAATCGGCCAGGCATTATGAGAGAAAATACGAATGGACAGCCGGGTACATGGCGTTCACAAACTTCGAAAGGAGTGTACTCAAGGACTGGCACGAGCAGCTCAGGTAACCATGGCAACTCGGTGCCACAAAACTCTACAGGGAGCATGCAACGCTCAGGTGGATTCACTGGTACGAAGCCGAGCAAAAATCCAGGGGGTCAACGCGCTCCCTGGGAAAACCACTCCTCGAGGCAACAGCAGCAGAACCCGTCGTCATATAGGGTACAAAATATGGAGTTAGATTCTAGTCAAGAATGTAACCATACAAGGTACCTGCTCGAAGAACAACAAGCTGAGGCGGGAAACGAGCTGGAGCCACGCTAGTAAGAGAGATGGCCGACACTGACGTGGCCTCTCCCCTAGTGTATGCAGTCCACATACTCACAAATACCCGGGAAGAACTCACGGAAAAGGAGAAAAGCACATCAACAAAAAAAAATCGAAATGCTGTACGGCCACCGTACAGATATCTGGAATAGTAAAAAAGGCACTCATCGATACAGGAGCTGAAATAACGTGTATTTCAGAAGAATTTCTGAAAGCCAATCAAGAGCAATTTCAACGTTACCCCAGTCTGCCGCTGACAGGAGTGATAGTAAACGGGTCCATAAGCGGCAAGGCGGTACGGCTGAGGCGTGAAATCTTTGCCGACGTGCAGTTATCTGACGCCATGATACAACTGGCCTTTATAGATGTACCCCGATTGTCGCGAACGTGCATTATTGGGATCGACATACTCGATAAGTATAAAACAAAGATCGATTTAGATGAATGAACCCTTACATTCCCATATCTGGAGTGAGAGCCGTCGCTACGTATCGTACAGGACCAAGATTGTGACAGTCCAGAGGGGCACTACGATGTAAATAACGTCAAGTTATCAACCATGGAGCCTACCGAGAACAAGGATTAGCCCCACCTTTTAAATGAATGCCAGCACGAGTTAAAAGTACGAGAGGGGCAGCCGTTTATAGGCCGAAGCTACCCTATTCCCATGGCCCATCATGAAAAGGTTGACGAAGAAATACAGCGCATGCTTAACATGGGAATAATTCAAAGATCGACCAGCCCTTATATTAATCCCATCGTGTCAGTAATAAAAAAAGATAGCACAATCCGATTGTGCTTGGATGCTCGAAAGCTCAACGAGATTTTTTCGAGAATTGAAAGTGTCCCGAATCAGCTGAGGTACTTTTTCAAAAGTGTGAAGGGATGAATGTTATGTCCAATTCAGACATGATGAACAGCTTTTGGCCACCTGGATGAAATAATAAGAAGACTCGGTGAAAATAACCTCACCCTTAACCTCGCAAAGTCATGCAACGGAAAAAGCACCTCTTTTGATTTTAATAAGAGAAGGCGTACCCCGAAAGTGGAATTGCGAGGCTCAGAGAAGTTTCGAACGTGTAAAAAGTCTGTTTGGAACTTCAATCATGCTTTACTTTCCAGCTCTCAACAAAAAATACTACCTTGAGTCCGATGCCAGCAATTATGCATTGGGTGCAGTAATTTATCAACTCAACGATGAATCTGAAAAGGAGATTATCACAATGGTCAGTAAAACGTTGAAGGGTCCTGAGCTCGCGTATTATGGCGATCCAAGACTATAACATTAAAGTAGAGCATCTACCGGGAAAACAGAACATGATGGCTGACGTGCTACGTCGTCTACATGACGAGGAAAGCTACCGTAAAAATCGCAGAGAAACCAGAGTAGTTGTCAACGCTTTAACGTACAACTGGACACGAGAAGTCGAAGAGAAGATAAGGAGTGTCCCTCCACAACAGCAAGAGGACAAAAGTGCTGCTAATATCAGTCATGAGATATCTCGCGATCCTAATGGACAAATCCCTTCAAATTATTCAACGAGGTCTTATATCATTTTAATGGAAACGCATACCGCATCTATGTACCCACGGATTCAGCGAAATTACTAATGAAAGAATGTCACAAATCATATGGATACCCTGGTGCAGAAAAAACATTAAAAATATTGCAAGAGTCATTTTGTAGCCCACGATTAGCCAAGTTCACACGGAAAATATTAGCGACCTGCGACTCATGCCAACGTAATAAAGTCTCTACTCAAGCGTCACAGGCATTACAGGAACTCGTTTTGTCACAAACACCATTAGAGCTCATTCCCATCGACTTTTTCGGTCCCCTCACTGAAGCGAAATTTGATTGTGAGCACCTATTGGTCATGTTTGACACCTTTATCAAAATACAAAACTATACTGCATGAAGAAAGCCACTAGCGAAGGTGCTTTAAAAAACTAGATGAGTTCCTCGAACGCACTGGTGCACCACACGAGGTCCTATCCGACCGGGAAACACAATTTACCAGTCATAAATGGCAACAGGCGCTAGAAGAAAGACAGGAACAGTTAATCGTCTTAAGAGAAAGAATAAAGAGAAAAATGGAGAGGAAACTGGCCCGCCTCAATAAAAACAAAAAGAGCGTACAATATGTGGTGGGAGAGAAGGTGCTAGCTAGAGCCTGCAACGTCTCAAACACAGTGACAGGTGCAATGGCGAAGTTTCTTTCGCTATATGAGGGTTCTTATAGGATTAAGAAGAAAGTCGCCAACAACGTTTACATCCTGTGGAATGAAGAGAGCGACCGAGAGAGGGGGTAGTACCACGCCAGCGACCTCCGGAATTACCGACAGGAAGAGTTTGAAGGAGGGGATAAGGGGAACTCTACGAAATCGGAACTCGGAGGACCACGGGAAAATGGAGAGTGAAAACGCAGGTCACTCAAACTTCGAACAGCCACCATGCGCTGGTGGCAGATATTCTTGACGGCAAGGACCCACGGCCAGCCAAGCGAGTCTTCAAGATCCCGGAAAGGCCTAACCAGAAGAGAGAGGATATTGTAGAAAAGGAAAACGCTCCGCAGTCACGGGGAAACAAAGCGGAAGTGATACAGCAAGTTGCCGCAACAAAGCCATCCATAACGGGGCTGAAACGAGAGGCACAGGAGGAAAGGAGGGAAATGACCAACACTATGACTCGAGAGGTACCCTGGAGACCGCATCCAGCAGAAACGCGCAACAGCTGGACACAGTATCGCGAGTGGTCGCCCTCGCAGGCTTGGCCGCTCACACCAACGTCCTACTACCTGCGTTAGTCAAAATTTCAAGGTGGGGCTATTGTAACCAGTGTGTTACAGTAAATAAAGCCTATAAATAGGCAAAACAACTGACTCCGAGAGAAATGCGCTCAATGTGTTGCGTGCATCAGGAGCAAACGCAGAAGCGCATACTGCACAGCCTCCCACTAGAGCGAATTCGCGAATAGTGAGAGTATGGGGTGGAATGCGCTCCATAAAAACGCTCTCACGACTCGAAAACGACAGTTGGGGTCTTGCGGAGTAGACGCAAGGATCTGTTTAGGGAGTACCTAGAGTGAAGACGGAGGATCCATCCTCCTCTCTTGTCTTTTACCTCTCTCCAAAGGAGGAACTTATTAGGCTGCGGACCTAAAAATCTGATTCTCTAATACTTTTCTATAAAAGAAAGACCCTTTAAGAGCGACTGAGAAGTCTACTTTCCATCTTGGTCCACAAAAGGATCATTTTTTCTAAAATATTCTGAGCTTTTACTCTTTGAGATTTTAACTTTATTCGAAATCCTTACCCAGACCTAAACTTGTTATTCAATATTACGTGTTTTGACTTTATGGAGATTGCCAAACTTTTAAAAGATATTTTCACCTACCTGAATTAACCCAACTTAGTAGACGAGCAGATGAATGGTCAATCGTACTCCCTGGTCTAAGAAACTAGACTTCGACAATCTTTATATCCCGTCGATCAGGCCTAGCTTCTTATAGGCAGACGAGGAATCTACTCCTCTCCTGGCTAAAAATGTAGTTAACCTTGGAAGGCACTTGAGAAATATCTCTTTTTGAGAAGGGACTTTGTAGCCCTATGCTAACGTTCCGTTAGCATAACTAATAATATAGCCATAACTAAATTATCATTATATTTGCCATAACCACGGTTACGAATAGGATAAATCTAATAGTATTATTGTATAGATAATAAGTTTGAATTTATAACTGATTGAAATTCAATGCCTAAAAAGCAGCAGGTCGAGGTTAGCAGAGAAAAGAAGGGCATTGACCCCATGGCCTAGTGCGATCATTTGAAGTAGGATAGATTAGGATTGTTAGATCCAAACTTAAGTTTAAATTGAAAAATGTAAATGAAAGCAAGGGCAGAGACCCAATATTATGTTTTTATAGACCTAAGCTTTAACCGTGTGAGTTAACCCCGAATAACAATAAACTTAAGTCATCATCGAAGAAGTGTAGAATTAGACAGTCAGGATAAGAAAGGTGGAGTTTTTCTACCTCAGATGAAGATATAAGTATTGATCGAACAAAATCAATGCAAAGCGTTATTTGCAAAACATATTGAAATTAGACATTGAGTTTGGAATAGATGTAGAGCATACCTCTGTATGATAGCTAGAATGAGGTCTTACTGAATAAATGTTCATGTTTTTCAAATAAAATCTAATTCTTTCTCCACGCAGCATCCGCTACTTTATCAATAATCAAGAAATTAAATTAATTTCTCAAGCTAACGTTGTGCAGGTAGATTAAATATATAGAATCCATAAACCCAACGTAACAATATAGGCATAAAGTATAGGTATATTGATATTATAATATTCCCTGAAGAGTGACGACCAGGCAGGCTGGCATGTTTTGGCTCCATTAGATCAGCTATTCGCAGGGGCCTAAATATTGCGCAAGCTTGAGTGGTTCCACCCTCGCGTATAGCAGCTACAAGTGGGGAGTTCGCGGCATAAAAAGGCCAAACGCGAGCACTTCGTGAGAGTCGGCGGCTGGTGATCAGCCGCGCGTAGCACACGGGCTAGCGCCAGTGTCAAGGGTGAGGCTTTGATCTTCATCTCTGGGCACTACAGTTAGCTCAAATACGAACTTCAAGGGTTAGAAGAGAACTGTGTTTCCTTCTAACACTGGGAGCTTCTGCGCGAGGAAAGGTCCTCAGCCTAGGATTCGAAGTGAGCTTCCCTTTCACAGGCGGAAGAAAGATCCCCGCACCGCGCTACGCGACTGAGGGCTGAGTCCCAAGACTAGAGAGAGAGAGAGCTATATCTTCTTATTCGTTGAGTAGCTCCACTAAGTAGAGAGCAAATAATAGCAGAAGGAGAGAGAGATAAAACAATATTTCGAGAGAGAGAGAGAGAGAGAGAGAGAGAAAGAGAGAAGAATACCCGATATTCTGATATGTCAGCGAGAGAAGTACTTGATTAAAGTAATGTTTTTGAATTAATAAAGCGAGAGAAAGAATTGTTGTTAAGCATAGACAAAGAGCGAGATCACAGGAATAATAAGGCATTAAATTATAAAAAGTAAAGATTGCGCAGGAAGGCCTAGAAATAAGAGCTAGACGAAAATAAGTACCACAGATTTTTTTTGATTATTGTATGACTTATGGAAATAATGTAATGAAAGATAACGAAATCAATTGTAAAATAGAGTTTCTTCTCAAAACGTGCGTGATAACCCATGACCCACAATATGGATGTAAATAAAAATTAGTTAAGACCCAAGACCTGCTAATCCAAGAGATAGCGACATGATTTATACGGACAAGGCAGCCCAATCCGCTACTTACACCAGCTGCGACAATACTGGGATGCCGCCAATCCAAGGAAAGGAGAGGTTAAATATTTATTGGAAAAATCTTTAACAGGCCCACCTGACGACTGGTGGCAGATTATTAAATCTGATGTAAGGGACATCGATAGGTTTATCCACAAGTTCAAGAGTCGCGATTGGAGTGAGCAGACTCAGCATGAACTTAGAAAGCACCTGGAGTTGGTGAATACGAACCGTTAATTGTGCTCATCGAAGATTTCGATAATCTGAGTCAACCATCTGTGTCATACCTCAATCACAACGAATGGAGACACAAGAGGAGTGACCAAGACAATCAGAATACACCACCACAACAGCAATGGCGGCCAATGACTTGAGCAACAAATGCTTGGGAAAACAGTCACGCAGCCAACAGGTCGGGATCTCAGACAGAAGCCAGACCGGCCACAGGGCAGTAAGGGGCTCGAAACCAAGGAGAAAGCGGTAATTGGCAAAACCCAGCATCGCAACCACCCTGTCACAGAATCAGAAATATGGAGGTGGAGACAAGCCTGGACTCGGAGGGACTGAGGGACGTACCTGAAGGAATCTATGACAGACAGGGAAACGAATTGACGTCACGCCTTTAGAAGAAAATACAGCACAAAGCGTGGCACCAAAAACGACACCAAATACCCACATTTTGCAAAACCTGCAGAGCAACCTGACAGACGACACCCCTAAAAAAACCGCTAGAGAAAAGTTCAGGTAACTTAAACTTTCAACTTTTTTTTAAGGTGACTTTGTGACCAATTTACTAGTGGGGAGCATTATGGTCAAAGCACTGGCAGACACGGGGGCCGGAGTCACGTGGATATCAGAAGAGTTTATGACGCAAAACAAAAACACATTTAGTGTCTTTCCAATGCTGTCACACAGTGGTGTGGCCCTGGCAGGACACGTGAGGGGCAAGGCCACGCGACTGAGCAAACAGGTTTATGCCGACGTACAGCTGCCGAGTCAAGTCATTCAGGTAACATTTGTAGTTGTCCCACGATTAACTCGAACCTGCATTATTGAAATTGAAGTGCTTGATCAATTCAAGGCAAAAATTGATCTCGACAAGAAACAATTAACCTTCTCACACCTGAGCGGACAGCCATCAATTCCAATGATGAAAGATAAGGAGAAGGAGGAGGAAGACCCAGTTAAAATATGATGTCAACGGAAGGGCAGCACTCTATCTGAAGTCAAATTGAAAGCAGAAGGAAGCGAGGGAGTTGAGGAAGAAGTAAAAAAAGGCTTTTGGAACTTATGTGGGAATACAAGGACGTTTTCAGGCCAGGGACAGGACTACTCACCTCTTATCAACACGTGTTGCGCATTAAAGAGCACCAACCATTTGCAGGTCGCAGTTACCTTATCCCGATGGCGTATAGAGAGAAAGTGGAACGAAAAATTCAAAAGATGCTAGACCTGGAGGTGATTCAAAGATCAAATAGCCCTTACATAAGCCCCATAGTGCCCGCTTTGAAAAAAGATGGGTCAGTGAGACTCTGCTTGGATGCCTGGAAACTAAATTAGATCCTGGTGGAGGACTGGGACTGTCCAGAACCTGCGTAGGTGCTATTCCAGAGATGCAAAGGCATCAAAATCTTGTCGACCCTGGATCTAATCATGAGCTTCTGGTAAGTGCCTCTACACCAGGACTCTCGGCAATACACGGCCTTGCAACACCGAGGATATACATACAAGTTCAAGATAGTACCATTCGGACTTAAGACGAGCACAGCAGTCTTGATACGCGGGCTGGATTGCGCACTCAGAGGAATGGAAGAAAACACAATATCATTTGACGACGACACGTGAGTGATGTCCGAGTCAAACGAACAACACTTGCAGCACCTCCAACAAATTCTGCAGAGACTCAAAAATCACAATCTCACCTTGAACCTGGCAAAGTCACGTTTCTTCCAACAAGAAACCAAGTTTCTTGGTTTCATTATGACCACTAGAGGCATTAAACCAGACACGGAGCAGATACGTACTATTGAAGAGTTTCCAGCGCTGAAAAACATCAAACAGTTAAGGGGATTTTTTCGGAATCGTCAACTTCTACTCCAAGTTCAGTAGCCAACATGCGGAGAAAACCATACCCCTTCTCAAGCTAATCATAAAGGGTACGGAATGGAGTGGGATGAAGAGAAGCAAAAAAGTTTCGAAAAGATGAAAAATCTGTTTTGCGAGACGGTCCTGCTATACTTTCCAGACCCCAAGAGGACCTATTATTTTAAGACGGACGCAAGCAATCACGCATTGGGAGCGGTACTCGATCAACTGAATGAGAGGCTAGAGAGAGAAATTATCACCTTAGCGAGTAGAACCCTGAAGGGATCGGAAGTAACCTACTTCACCACCGAAAAGAAGTTACTGGCCATTGTATGGGCGTTGGAGAAATTCAGATCTTACCTATGGGAGCCAATATTGCTTATCATACTGACCATATGGCACTAAAATTTTTGAAAGCGTGTCGCCTTATGAACGCGCGACTAACCAGGTGGATGTTAGCCTACCAGAGAGAAGCCTACTACCAGAAAGAAGACCCAAAACTTAGTAGAATCATAAATCAGCTCAAGGACCGAAGAGGCAATGCTGAGAAAAGATTCAAGCTACACAAAGGGATTTCTCATCACAAGGGCAATGGGAAAAGTCGTGTTTACACTCCATCAAAACTAATTGCCACCCTAATTGAGGAATGCCACCTGACTTACGGCCACGGGGGGCCACACCAAACTCTGTGCATACTAAAAGAGAGATTGTACCATCCTAAGCTGGCCAGAACGACTGCACAAATCCTCAGCACCTGTGATTGCTGCCAAAGGAATGACGTTTCAACAACGACATCCCAAGCATTACAAGAACCGGTTTTGCCAACAAGACCACTGAGTATCGTCTCATTAGATTTCTTCGGTCCTCTCACTGCTACCACCTATGGCAACGATCACATATTGGTCATCATGGACACCTTCCCGAAATATACGAAATTATACTCCATGAGGAAAGCCACTAGTCAAGCGGCAATAAAAGCCTACATCGATTCATTAACACGGTGTGAAAGCCGGAGCGAGTGCTATCAGACCGAGGTATGCAGTTTACCAGTGCCAAGTGGGGAGCAGCACTAGCAGAGAGAGGAATAAAAATGATACATCGATTCGACTCCCACAGGCCAACATAAAACAATAGGAGCCACTTCTTATGAAGTACTGTGGAACAAGAAACCCACAAGGTGGCGAGAGGCATTTATGCCGCCTAAAAAGAAGGGGGGAAACAAAAATCACCTGAAATATATTGCGATCATTAGAGATCGCATAAAAAACAAACATAAGAGACAGATTCAACGTCTAAACCGGAACAAAACAGGAATTGTCTTTGAAGTCGGAGAGCGTGTACTGGCGAGGGCATGTAATGTGTTCAACGCTACAGCAGGCACAGTCGCCAAATTTCTGGCACTCTACGAAGGCCCTCACATAGTAAGAGAGAGAGAGAGAGAGAGAGAGAGAGAGAGAGAGAGAGAGAGAGAGAGAGAGAGTAGCCAGGAATGTATACTTCCTTCAGCATCCAATCACGCAGAAGGAGAGAGGGCAATACTGCTCTCAGGATCTCAAGCGATACATTCAACGGGAAGAAGAGGGAGAGGAAAAAGCGCGAGGAGAGGTGGAAGAGCGCCTCGAGACGAGAGACGCACTGCGTGGGCATCATCAGCCGACGGACAGTCTAGGCGAAAGCAACGATGCCTGACGCCACCACTCAATACGCACAAACCGACTTCAACCCAAGCGTCCAGATTCAATGCAACCTGGATGATGAGGAGCAGGCCACGACAACATCATGGCAACCAGATGGAAGAACAAGAAGAGCATGACCTCGGTTCATCAATTGAAAGAGAAAACGAGCTGTGAAAAGGAAGCCTCACATGGACCTTCATGGACTGGACCCATTCAGAAGAAAAGCCCTGGTAAAACACGTAGGCACGACCACCAGCGAGACTGAGGAGGCTGAAATATCAGCTGAAAGAGCAAGTAAAGCAGTGAAATATTGCTGCAAGGAGAGGAGCTTATGGTAAGAGCAATGAACCACGTACGAGTCGTAGAAGAAGAGGTCCTGGCAATCCAGGGAGAGAGGACCGGAACGAGAATGGGAAAAGTAAAGAAGAAACGGCACTTGAAAGTACAGTGAAATAAAAGGGATCACACAAGGAGGAGAAACTCCCGGCACTCTTGCTGAGCAACCTGCGAGTCGTGCCAGCGAAAGTGCATGGAAAGGAAGGAAAAGAGAATAAAATTGACACAACAACGAGATGAAGGGAGAAGGACCAACAGAGATGTATGAGAAGGAGCGAGCAGGACATCCTGTATGAGGAGAATGCAGCGGGAATGGAGAGGCCTGTAAACAGATAAAGGAAGCTCCCTGCGCCCAGACTACACGCAAAAAAGGGTTTGGTTGCCATAACAAGAAATCGGGTTCTCCGAACCGAACTGTCAGGTTGTCCATGGACTGACCGAACTAATGGTTTGCTGAGACCAAACTGGTTCAGTTGTACCAAGTTTGGTTACTGTAACCGAAAAGTTCGGTTGCTGTAATCGAACGATTTGGCTGTGGGTGCTGCACCAGTTGGTTTACAGCAAACTATATGTTCGGTTACATCAAATGACATCTCTCCCCTACCTCCTCTCTTGTGGGATTGGGTGATGGTTCTACAAGGATGTATAGTTTATTACAAGATCCTAATTATATAGAATACAAAATTACACACGTATTTACGCTTGAGACTGATAAATTTTGAAACCTTCGAAGTTCCTATTTGTTCACTCTAATCTAGTCAGATTTTCCATTCCGATGGGTATAGTGGCATTATTTCACTCTAAATTGGAGCATAGCTTCATTCTTTTAGAGCTGTCAGTATAGCAAAACATGAAGATTCACTATAATTGGATTGGATGAGATCTCACTGGAAGAAAAAGTGGAATCATACTCTCAAAAATGTAGACAATATATTATTCAGTTAAGAGTAAAACTCTGATTGCAAGCATGGCGTTGAAACAATTATATACTGCCCCAACTGTACTGACTCCTGTGTGAGAGTCTAAGCCTAAGGCATTATTTATTTCTAAATTATCAATGCCAAGGAATGAAGGTAGTTCCTTGTACGCCATTTCTTTTTACTGTACACTACAGAAAATAGACTGTACAAAGTCGACTGCAAAACACTTCACTTCACTAGACGCTCATGGAATGTTATGAAACACTGATGCTACGGTTTGGAAAGCGCGTCATAACGATAACCGCTCCCTCGTAACACGGGAAATCTCGAGTTTGCGCAGTACGAGTACGCCAGTTGGTGAAGAGAAAATAATTTAGACGCGTCCTCAAAAAGCATTAGATTAATGTGAGAAAAAAATAAAATAATTACTCCTTCTTTAATATTTATATGTGTATCATTTGATTTTCTACAATATATCTTAAATCGTAATTGCCAGTGCAGTTCAGTGCACTAGTGCGCAAGCGTCGTGCAGAAAGCCGTAAACGAAGTGGAGGGTTCGTGCAACCGAACTGTTACAACCAAACAGGTTGAGTCGTCAAAACCATACCGGTTTGGCTGCCACAAACCTTCGTTAGGTTCAGACAACCAAAATAGTGTCAACCGAACACAGTTCGGTTAGGATAACCAAACCATTTCTTTGCGTGTATCGAGTGCGAAGATCAAAAGAATTGTGCTGGAGGCCGAAAGGAGACGAGACGACGCCATCGCAGCAGGGGGGCCGTGAAGTGGAAAGCTCGAAGTAGAAATTGACCCCCATGCATTTCGTGCCTGGTCTCCAATACAGGCATGGCCCATCACACCCACCTGGAGCCGAGTAGAGCGGGGTTATTGGACTCACCCTAACAGCAACCACCGACTTGACTACCTTTATTTGAAGTTTTAACGATGGGAATCTTGCAACACCCACGTTAGAATTTCAAATGGGGGGCAATTGTGACATGTGAGTCAGATAAATCCCCTGAATATCGATGACCAGTTGAACTAAAACGCTTTCGGTCAGTAAAGTGCAGGCCTCCAGGGGCGAAAACCGAGCGCAACATACGGGAGTTCCACCCACCATCGGTGGAACCAGAGTAGGGGCTCCTAGAGAGGAGCATAAAAGGCTCGACACGAGAGAATCGAGAGAGTTGGCGGCTGGGTGATCAGCTGCGTAGGACCCAGAGCAAGCAACTCTGTTAAGGGTGAAGCCTCGGCCTTCACTCCTCCTGGGCACAATCGTTCGCTCATGAGGAGTATGCAATCCTGTCAGGGGTGGAGCCACTGCTTCACCTCTGGGCATAACCGTTCACTCACTAAGAGTCTCAAGGATTAGGAGCAGATGTCCAGGAACTCTTGTCATCCTAACACCCTGAGTTCTTAGCAGTGAAGAAAATTCTTCAACCAAGGAATCGAAGTCAGCTACACTTCCTAGGTGGGAGGAAGACCTTCACCATCTTCTTCGAGACTAAGGACCTATATCTCGAGATTTGGGCGATTAAATGAAGAGACGATTTTATCCTGCTCTCCACTTTCCCAACCCCGAGGCATAATAAAAAGAAAAGAGAAAGCGAATATTTCATGAGGTACGAAGGTTCCCAAATGAAAATCAAAACAAAGCAAGCCTCTTCTGACTGCACCATTAATGCGAGAAATGTTGTGAAATTCACGTACCTCTAACATAATCTTTACATAGGGCCTATTTAAGAATGTTTGTCCCGTACGCTTGTATAAACTAATAATAAACGAATTGATGAATCATACAAATTAAACCCTGAGAGATGCCTGTATTCTGCACAGACTTTTTAGCCTACGGCATATTTTTTTATGTAAATTGTATTTTGAAATCTTAAATAATCCTAGCGCTAGAGTAATCATTTAATTAGGATTATTTCTTATCGGTAAGTCTCCATAGGGTAGATTAGCTTTTTACTCCTTCATCTCACAACCGTGAGATGGGCGGCCACACACATATATATATATATATCACATCTATCACATATATATACATGATCATATATCATGATCATACATCATGATCACATGATCATATATCACACACACACACACACACACACACACACACACACACACACACACACACACACACACACACACACACACACA
>JAUMHM010068973.1:0-14166 GCA_032362435.1 Melikaiella ostensackeni
GGGTGCATAAAAGTTAGTATCATATCTGACTTATACAACGGTGACGATGTGAGCCATTTATAGATGGCCGGTGTACCAGTTAATATCACACTTAACTTATAGATGGCTGGTGAAACAGTTGGTATCACATTTGGCTTATAGATGACCAGTGAACTACGAACTATTGAATATTAATAAGTAATAAAGGATAAATACGTTCAGCTTATAAAAAATATTGTGTTAGTATAGCATTTTGAAAATTAATTGAAGATTTTCAAATTTTTAATATGATTATCATTATTATCATTATTCTTATCTTATTATTATTATTATTTTATTACTTTAATATTCAAATTTTTAATAAAAAAGTAAAAAATGAAAATCAGCAGTTCAAGAGATAAGGATAGCTAATTAATTTATCGAGTTCATGTGAAATTCATAGAGTTTGAGCGCGGGAAACTCAAATCGACAAATTATAGAGTTGGTAACTTGCGGTGGTGACGCCATCTGTCAGCAAGTCGCGTCATCATACACTTGGGTCAAAGTCGGTAAGGTGGAACCTTGGAGTATCGACCGAGATTCAGTTCATGCCAGGAATCTGAATTATCGACTGAGGATAATACCGACTGAATTCAATGTCGGTAAGGTAGAACCTTGAAGTTTCAACCAGGATTCACTCCAGTTCAGGAATCTGCAATATCGACTGAAGGTAATATATTCTGCCTCTAACTTGCCTTTGTGGCACCATCCATCAGCAGGGCACATCACCATCTACCTGGTGCAATGCCGGTAAGGTAGAACCCTTAAGTATCGACTGAGGTTAAGTTCGTGGCAGGAATCTGCCTTATCGACTGATAGTAATACCTGCTGTGGGTTTCTTAGTGCGGATCAAAACCTTGCTCGGTCGGTAAAAAATTTGTTTATCACAATCACAAAATTGTTACGAAATGACAATATAGCTCACAAAAGTATTACTAGAAAGACTAACAAAGTACATTAAAAAAAAAGTAACTGAAACTCTAAAAAATTGCTCAAACTGCGCATTTGTTTATAACAATAAGAAATATATTCCGTTCTGTCTTCATATGTTTTTATGTTACTTTACATTGGATTAAAAACGAAAATCGCCTAATAAATATCCAAAACCACTCAAAAATCACCTACCATTGTTTATAACAATACAATTGTTGATATCAATTTATTCATCTATAATAAACCATTAGGTTATGTTTCACGAATATTTATTTATTGATTGAACACCAATATCAATCATTTTAAATTAATTGCGTGTTATTATAGTAACAATATCTTAGATTTTACGATTTTTGCCAACTTTGTGTATGAATCAAGTAAACAATAATTTTTTTTGAAAAATCGGCCTTGAGGGATCTCTTAAGAATTTAGTTAACTTTAATTAAATCGAACAAAAATTTTAATCGTTCAAAAATTGTAGCCGGAATCGTATTCTGAACATTTTTTCGTCATTTTGCCCCACTGTGCGCGGCCGCCGAAGGTCTACCGAGTCGCGCGCGCTAGCTCACACGAAGCGCCGCCGGTGCAGAGGTGAAGGGACTGCCTAGCGACCACGCTGCCGCTGGTTCAAATCTTTTTGTTGACATTTTTTGCTTATATTTTTCGCATTGTAAACATGTCAAAAAATCATTTTTTGATGCTCTCCGGCGATTAAACATTTTTTTTCAAAAATAGTTAAATTGCCTCTTTTTACGCTATAAAATTCAAAACGCAGCTTCTGATGTGAATAACATTTCTGCATGATATTTATTTCCCAATAATTCAACTCTTTTTGAAAAAAAAATTTAGTCGCCGGTGGAGCATCAGAAATTGATTATTTGACATGTTCACAATGCGAAAAATGAATGAATGAGAAATAAAAAAATGTCGACGAAAAGATTTGAACCAGCGGCAGCGTGGTCGCCAGGTAGTCCCTTTACCGCTGCCCCGAGGTCGCTTGGTAAAAGCTACCGCGCGCGACCTGGTAGACCTTTGTCAGCCGCGGCGACCATGAGTTTCAAACGCTCGTAATTCTTGAACAAGGGCTCACTTACAAAGATGTCGGGACACGTGTCTAATTATTTTTGACGTATTATCGATTGATGATAGTCTCATCGAAAATTCAATGTCGCAGAGGAGGCCTTCCCCTTGATAGCACAATGTCTCCATCAGCGGTGGAGTGGAAAATTTTGTTGATACATTTGAAAGAAAAATAAATAGCATGGTGAAAGATGGTTTAACGCTGAAAGCTGCAATTGTGAAATTCTTATTAACTACCGGAATACACCTCATGCGGCTTCAAACAAATCTCCAGCTATCCTAATGCTTAGTCGAGAACTGAAACCTCGATTTCCACTTTTGCGCCCTTCTCCAGTAGAGAATCGAATTACCGATTACCAAGAGAAGCAAATACACAATAGCTCAGGGGGTAGAAACATAAATTTTTCTGAGGGAGATTCAGTAGTAGGTCATTGCTAACACCAGCAAGTCATCATCGTTTCTAATGAATTTTGGCACACTTGTCCAATCCAAAGTTCATACCAATTTCTCGTATGTACCCCTCGACGATCTTCAGAGCATCCTTGAGATGCTGTGTCCCAGAAGCATAGATCTTCAAGTCATCCATTTGGAAGGTGACGATATTAATTATGTCGCGATGTTTTTCAGATAAGATAGTAAATCTGGTTTTCCTAAGGGGCATCAATCTCTCTATGCATCCCACTATGTGTGGATGAACCTTCAAGCTTCCGACAGACAGATGATAAGTCTATGGGAGGTTGAATCGAAAGCTTTATGGTAATCAATCCAGGCCATCGACAGATTGCGATTGTAGGCTGCGGCGTCTTTGATGAGTCTATGGGAGGTTGAATCGAAAGCTTTATGGTAATCAATCCAGGCCATCAACAGATTGCAATTGTAGGCTGCGGCGTCTTTGCAGATGCTTCTGTCAAGTAGCAGATTTTCCGGACGGCCTGCTACGCCTCGTTTCGATTCACGTTGTTCGTAGATCTCTCTCCACACAGATCCAATTGTCGAACAATCCTGTCGTTCAGGATAGCTGTGAAGATCTCATATAGCTTGTTTAGACAAATTATTGGCCCGTAGTTCCTTGGGTTGGACAAGTCGCCTTTCTTCGGTAGACGTACACTTCTATACGGATGACTTGAAGATCTATGCTTCTGGGACACAGCATTTCAAGGATGCTCTAAAAGTCGTCGAGGGGTACTCACGAGAAATTGGTATGAACTTTAGATTGGACGAGTGTGCCAAGATTCATTTGAAAAGAGGACGACTTGCTAGTGTTAGCGATGACCCTAAACTCGTGGACAGAAGCGCTATTCGACAGCTTTGCGCTGGAGAGACCTACCTATACCTAGGCGTGCCAGCGAGCTGCATTCAAGAAATAACATCAGTGAAGGAGGCTCTCTGAAGCACTTAGAAGCGTCTCCTTCGACAGATTTGTTCTTCCAATCTGTCGGCGTTGAACAAGATATCCAAAACTAACATGCTTGCCGTCTCGGTTCTACTCTATTGATTCAGGGTGGTCCCATGGATGGAGCACGAGCTCTTGGACCTCGAAATCGCCACACGTAAGATCATGCATATGCTTAAGAGTTTGCATGTCAACTCGTCCGTTCCGCGCTTATACATCCCACGCCGTGAAGGCGGACTTCTAAATATCCAGTATCTTTATGACCGAATTATCTTGCGTACAGCTCACATCGTGGCAAATGGAAGAGATCTTCTTTTAACAATGGCCAGGAACCACGACATGATTGGTAAAGGAGCGTTCCTCTACAAAGCCGCGGAGCAGGCGGCCGAGACCCTTGGTCTGGATCTTAACATGAGAAGTGAGGTAAGTGCATTACTCCATCTAGATGCCTCACTTCTAAAAGCCTGATTCAAGAAAACAGAGGTGATCAACTTCCTCGAACAGCTCCACGACAAGAAAATGCACGGGAACTTACACAAAAATGTAAATGATCAGTCCCTGTCGATAGAGTTAACGCTTGCTTTCCTCAAATCATCCGGACTTAATTCAGGCACAGAGGGTTTTATTTTCGTGTGTCAGAACGGTGTCATTTCCATCTTGGTATACTGTAGCCGCATCTTACGTGAAGTAGTTCCCAGCGATAAGTGCAGAGCGTATCATGCACATTTTGAGCACCTATGGCACATACTATCCGGGTACCCCACTCACGCGGGAACGACGTATCTCCACAGGCATAATGTGGCTCAAAGAGAGCTTTATTAACATCTTTGTCGTTCTTATGGTGTTAACCGCTGTCCTTACGCAGCGGCCGAGAGCGTTAAATGTGACATTAATCGCCTCTGGATGCTTTTAGAGCAACCATCTGTTACTCTATAGGGTTTCAGTCGCCTACATTCTGATGGTCTAGGATGTTTCGTACAATGCAACAGGTGTTCCGCGAAACCGCTTTTTAAGCTGCTGCCAGTACCCTACTGACTCCTAGACTCCTACACCTATTTTCTTACGCACGGCAATGTCAGGTCGATTGGCTTGGATATAATGATCCGTCTGGAGAGTAACATCCCAGTACAAGATGAAGTCTTCGTTTTCTAAAACGGGCACTGGAATGTATCGATAGAAAAGCATCCATTCTGTTGAGAGTACTAGGCTTAGGACAAGTTGTTGCTGTATAATGCCCGCTGCATCATTATTGGTCGAACTGAGCGAACTCTTCAAAACCAGTCTGAGTCTGGTGGTTAAAAGTCATTGGGCTCTTCTTAACTATCGCTATTTTGTCTTAATTCCAGTTTACATTAAGGTTTATGTAAATGTTTCTTGACCAATTTTGGGATTAAAATAAAACTTGTCTTTAGAGGACAGGAATTCTGAGACTCATAATTTCTTTAGCTCTAATGCTATTATAGAGAAAAATATCTTAATTTATTATTTATGAATTTAAAGAACTTGAACAACAGCTAAAAAGTAAGTGGACCGATAATTTCCGTTGGTAGTGCAGCCCGCTCTTGCATTAGTTCAAAAAGTAATATTGGTGTAGATCATAATTAATGAGGAATCTAACAAAATGTATTACCGAAGGATAGCTTATAAGTATTTTTTTGTTCTTTTTCCAGAAAAATCAACACAAGCAAATGGAGCGAGCATGGAGGATAGCAAAGGAACTGTCTAATCTTATTGTTTACTGTCGTTCAGTAGCATTTAATATTGACAGAATTAGAACAAAAGGCTTTGTCTTTAGTGAAATGAGCAGTTTCCCTGAAACGAAAGCTGAAAAGCTTATCTGCCAACAAGAAATCAAGTTCTTCATAAAGTACCATCAGGTAGTAACAAAAAAAATTATTTAAACTCGAGTATACCGCAGATTGAAGCTATATAATTTCAAGTTTTAACAAAATGATCGTCTGTGAAGCTTTTGATGGTTGATGCATCATAAACATCTAAAAAAAAGTTGAAAAAACGTTTTCCAAAATGTTACGGGATGCATGGTTTACGAGTTAAAATGGATTAATTATTTTCCAATGTCGCTTATGAATGGGTTTTTCAATGGAAAGTGTATTTTAAAACCGCATCTGAGAAAATTTTCCAGGGTAATATGTTTTCTTAGTTTTTTTTTGAGCAACGTATGAGTAGCGCATATGAATTAAATTTGACAATTCAAATATGGTGAGTTATCGTGGTTAAGAAATGGATTTTCTCGGATAAATTTATTATTATAAACAAATTTATTAATAATTTATACATTCATTGAATTTTTCTGGCATTAAATACTTTTTCTCCATGAAAAACAACTTTCGAATACTTTACAATGTTTTCTGGAATATAAGAAGTTGTTAAACATAAACATTCCTAATTTTTTCAAAAAATTATATAAACAATTGTTTTATATTCGTATGTTCATGTAGAGAAAATAATTCTTTTTTCATGAAAACCTGCTGCAAATGAACTTTATGATGTTATTTAGCTGGAAATTTTCATTCAGTCAACAATTCCGATTGAACAATTGAGTTATATTCGTATATTCATGTAAAGAAATTCCTTTTTTTTTACAAAAATAGCCTGCAATTCAACAATTCTAATTTTCATTAACAAATTACATAGGAGACTGCGTTATATTCATATGTTGATACAGAAATATTTGTAAACTGTATGGATCCTACTATGGGCTTATTAGTCAGTGTGTGTGTTTATGTGTGAACCGTGACGTATGATGGCTTTGAGAAACTCTCCGCTTGGGCTGAGTGCTAGAGAAATTGATCAGCGAACTGTGTCGGAGCGGTCTTGTGGGACGAGTATGTTGTTCGAGTGAGCAACACGCGACTTGTAAATTGATCTAAAATCTATCTCCTTTCCTACACATCCTTTACTTACCCTTACCATATAAATTTCTTGATCCTCAGTAGTATAACGAGGATAGAACAGCACGAGTTACGCTTACCACGAAAGGGATTTGGCTCAATGGTATAATAATAAAAAATAATAACCTACTGCAAATGACATTATGATGATACTTAGTCGGCAAGGCTCCTTCCAATTCGAGAATTACAATTGTTATTAGAAAATTACATAGACAATTGCGATATGTTCGTATATTCTTGCAGAATGAAATATTTTTTTCCAAAACTTGCTGCGAATGACTCTACGACCTCAACTAATTTCAAAGATTTATTGTAATCAACAATTTCAATTGTTATTAACAAATTATACCTATAATTCATTGTCTAATATTCATATTTTCATTGGGAAAAGATTGTTTTGGAACTCGTTGAGGTTTTCCAAATTATTAACTTCATTAAAGCTGCAGCTTTAGGATGCAGAGGTTTAACAAACTTCTTCTCCTCATGCAATAGTTGTAGATAAAGAATTTATAGATCTGAAGGAGCCATAGCTAGTAAACCAAATCAGAGTTTGTAGCTATTTTTCAACAGTTTTTCGCTATACAAATTCAATTCCTAAACTATCGTCCATATAATTTGTTAATAACAACTAGAACTTTTGACTTGCAATAATCTTTTCCAGATATATGATATCATAAATATATTCTCAGCAGATTTTAGTGAAAAAAAAATTTTTTTGTTAGAATATATGAATATTTTCCAATTGTTCATATAAATTCTTGATAATAACTGGACTTCTTGACTAAGAATCAACCATTTCATAACGTCATAAAGTCATTTGTAGCGGATTTGAGTAAAAAAAGGAATTTTTTCTTTTCGAGCATTCGAATATAACGCAACTTATTATATGACCTGTTAAAAAAACTGGAATTGTTGACTTGGAATGAACCTATTCAGTTTGATATTGTCATGAAGTCATTTGCAGTAGGTTTCAGTAAAGAAAAAGAATTTTTTCTGCATAAGCATAGGAACATAACACAATTGTTTATATAATTTGTACATGAAATTCAAAAATGTTTATGTTTTTCATTTCAAGTAACATTGTGAAGTATTTGAAGTTTGTTTGACATTGAGATAAAATATTTAATCCCAGAAAAGTTCAAAAGATGTCTATTAATTCATAAAATTTGTTTATAAAAATGAAGTTGTTGCTTCAATATTATGTTTTTTTTTGTTCTTCTCTCGGGCGACTCTGGTATCCCATCAACAGCCACGGACCAAGTCAAGTGCCTGATGAGTTAAAGATGTGAAGAATTCAATATGATGTTTGGAACCTCTTTTGATGATGTGGTGGACACAAAACTAGGTGTATGGTGTAGTTTGGAGTTTTTCGTTCACCGCTGCTGTCCTTATGCAGCGGCCGAGAGTGTTGAAGGTGATGTTAATCGCCTCTGGATGCTTTTTAAGAGCTACCATCTGTTACTCCATAGGGCTTCAGTCGCCTGTTTCCTGATGGTCTAGACAGTTTCTTTCAATGCGACAGATGTTTAATTAAACCGCTTTTTGAGCTGCTGCCAGTGCCCTACTGACTCCTAGATGTTCCAGATGTTCAGTGCATCTTGTGTGTACATTGCCTGTCGCCGATATCACAAGAGAATGAACAGATGCAGGTTCCACATTCCTCCATATTGTCTTTACTTCATGCCTTAGCTCGATATACTTATGGATCTTGGTTGTATAGGTTGTCTGCAAGTTTCAGTTGAGTGGAAACGCAATGTCGATAATATAGACTTTTCCACCTTTTTTCTTACGCACGACAATGTCGGGTCAATTGGCTCGGATATAATGATCCGTCTAGATAGTAACAGCCCAGTGCAAGATATAGTCTTCGTTTTCTAAAACGGGCACTGGAATGTATCTATAGAATGGCATTTATTCTGTTAAGAGTCCTAGGCTTAGGGCAAGCTGTTGAGGTATAATGCGCGCTGCATCAGTATGTCTGTGCGTGTACTCTCTCTGAGCCATTATGCGACAACCATCAATAATGTGTTCGATGGATTCGTTGTATCTCCACACAATAGGCACCTATCAACCACGTCTTGATGTGACACATGTTTGCGATAGTTTCTAGTGCTGACAACCCTGTCCTGAATCGCTATCACGAATTCCTCCGTTTCCGGAAACAGGACGCTTCCGGAAACAGGAAGCCCTTTTTCAGCCAAATATTGGATGACTCTTTGTCGACTTCATGTTGATCGAATATTTTGAGGTGCTCGCCGTGGATAGATTTCTGTCTCCATTGCGTTTCTAATTTCTCTATGGTTTCTGCCCTAATATTCAAGGCTTTCTCTGAGCACAAGTTCGATGGCATGTAATCGAGATCTGCTTCACAGATGGTGTTGTAAAGCGCAACATCTCGCTTGCTGTTGAAATAGTCTCGCAACTGCATAACTTGTATGCCTCTGCCCCCTTTGTGTCACGGAAAAACTACCCTTTCAATTGCCGAATTACTGTGGTGCATTCGGTGCTGAGTTATTTCAACGCGGATGGTTCTGTTTATCCTTTCAAGGTTGGTGTTCGACTATTTGATGAGCCCAAAAGAGTACATTAGGATAGGGATGGCATAGCTGTTAATAGCCCTGATTCTATTGGCCGAATTGAGAGAACTCTTCAGAACCAATCCGAGTCTTGTAGTGAAAGCAGTCATTAGGCTTTTTTAAATTATCGTATGCTGAATACCGTCAGACTCAAGAATACCTAGATATTTATATAACTCACCCTCAAACATTGCCTCGATGTGATCCTCATTCTCGTCCTCTAATTCTGCGATCCCTATTTCTCCCCTAATCCCCTAATCCTAATCCCCCCTAATCCGTTTTCGCAGCTCATCCTCGTGTCGCCCAGTCTGAATAACATCTTTGGAATAACATACAGCATGTAATTTCACGAACCTATTCAAAGTACTTTCACATTTCGTTTATTCAAATCACACTCAAACATGTAAATACGCTGTTATTTGCAGAGTCACAGTCTCTTGTAAATTTAATCCTCTACGTATATTTACGACTTATTATAGGGGTCAAATAATTGACACCGTAATATGCAGCAATTTTCCACATCGACCGTCAATGCACGGCAGTTAAAATTTTATCAAAGGGTTCATTCAAGTTAAATTACAATATGATGTGAACATAGCAGTACGATCTTCTTAATTTACTACTTTATTCACAGTTAACTTTCGACCGTGCGATTGGTTAAATTACAGTCGAGTGTGATATTCAGCATAAATTTTCTTACAGTGTACTTTGCTGCTTCAAAAAACGCACGAGAAAGCGAGGAAAATATACTTGTATCACATGAAAATGTTTCTAACATGCCAAGAGTGTCTCTTGGAAAAGGTTGGAGTGGAAACCCTTGCTCTGTCATATTTCGCAAATTTCATTTTTTTCTCCAGATTCCCAATTGAATATTATTGTGAGCGACATGTGAAAAATACCATGTCACAATCTCTTATCAACAGATCATTTTATATGAAATAAAGATGGGAATTCGGCCTCAATGGATCGATGCGGAATTTTATTCGGTGATCCAAAACGTAAAGAAAATTCCAGTGCTGATCCCTGCGTGAAACATCCAAAATTGCCCCTCGAAAAGAAAATCCGTACATTCCCCGCACCACGATAATTTCCATACAATTCCCGCTCTTCACACACACTGGATACCCTGTCCAGTATGCGTATCGCAGAAATACAATGCGCAGCCTTATGCAGCATAGATCTCTACTCCACAACTTGACAGACCCCCTTCTCTTTCCCGCTTCATTGTTGGGCACTTCGCAATTTGCTACCTGATGTTGAAAACCCTAGCAGCTGTAAAATCTAGTTACATAAATCTTCTTCCGTAACATACAGAAAACCCACCCGACCTTGATGTGTGCCACCCGTACGAGTTCCGACGACGCAGTTTCTCCAAACGAAAGCAAGGCCTTGTGATATCCCCGGATGCTCTTCGTCATTGTGACCTTCAAGTGTCTTCTTTTGTTCTCGCGTAGTATTTTGGACAAGGCGCCACTCACTTTCTCGGACTCTGTTGTTGTATCGAGATCCAGTATCTACAGTTGCGTTCGTAATACGAGGTGTCGCACCTTCCACGCTTCATGAATGGCGTCCTCAATTGCAGATCTCAGCTTCGGTCTGCCGTGCGGCACGTCTCCTACGTTCACCAGTACTTCATTATATCTGGTTTCCTTGATTCCCTTGAATGTTACGACGTCAAGTTCTTCAGGGTGAAACTTCATTTTTATCTCCTCCGAGAGCACCGATCACAAGGACAATCATTTTAACCAAATATCCTGCGTATAATTGCGGCAGTTCACTCATAATGTTCTCGAAATTTTATCCATGTCGGTTAATGTTTACCCATCGTCTTAGGCAATTGAAGTTTCCTGTAAGATTGAAATGTAAGAAATTGTGCAGAAATGTTTCATTTACGTAAGCTTTTCAGTTTGTACTCAAATCATTCGTCCACATAGGACGTTAATCTCTATCTCTTGCCTCAAATATTCTAATTTTGAAAAACATGAAATTTCAAAAATGGCGGACCAAGCAATTAGGGTTCAAATTGCATTTTGTTGAGTTCGCCTGTGTGGAAAGTTCTGAAATTTCAAGTTTTTTGAAATTAGGATATTGTAACCATTACGTAGACATTATCGTCCTACGTGGACGATTGATTTGAAGAAAATCAGGAAAAGTTACGTAAATTCAACGTTTTTTCACAATTCACTCATGTTAATCTTATGGGGAACTTCAAATACCTGGGGCGATGAGTAAATATGAACCGTTTTGGATAAAATTTGAAAGACATTCTATTTTTCGGCATTCGCACCAGAATCGTGCAAACGATTTCCAAAAAAGTAAAATAAGGACCACCCTACTGGGTACCGCTCACATCGTCACAAGTGGAAAAGATCCTCTTCTGGCAGTGGACAGGAATCACGAGATAATTGGCAACGAAGCATTCCCTTACAAAGCCGCGGAGCAGACGGCCGAGACCCCGGTTCTGAATGTTTACATCAGAGGTGAGGAACGTGCATTATTCTATCTAGATTCCTCACTTCTAAAAGCCCGGGTGAAGAAAGCAGAGGTCAACGACTTCCTCGAACAGCTCTTCGACAAAAAAATGCACTGAAACTTCTACAGAAATATCAAAGATCAGTCCTTTTCGATAGAGCTAACGTTTGCTTTCCTGAAATCATCCCCACTTAATTTAGGCACAGATCGCCACTTATCCCACTTTGAAAAATAAAACAGTATACAATGGAAGCCACATAACCTCGTCGAGTGAGAGAGTAAACAGCCCGTATTGAAGTATTTCGTTGTGGGTTTCGTCCTCGTGACAGGCAATCAAGACATTTTTAAGATTTGCGAAAAACTTTATTATATGTCTCAAACTAGAAAAAAGATTTCCAATTCCTACGTGCCCTAGCGGAAAGGGTCATCTCTACAGTCACAAAAAGACAAATCCAAGACGAAATATATTTATACGGGAGAGCCTAGAAGATATTATATTTTTTTAACATTTTCGCCGTATAATTAAAATCGTGGCACATGAAATATGGAAAAAGTGATCTTAGAAGACTGCCATTTTTTTGATGATCATCCTCCACACGTGGTAGATAAGAAGGATAATTATTATTATATTTGCGTTATCAAAGTTCTAATTATTTGGACAATTCTACAAAACTTTTAATTTAAATAAGAGTAAAAAATTTTTGAGTTTTGTGGTAATGACTTGAATAATGTAATAATGAATGAACAAACCTTTCTAGCTAGATAACATCACCTGTAACCTAATTTATCGACGAAAATCCATTTCTGGACCACTGTGCGATCGACAATTCCAAGCGCCAGATTAAAATTGTATTATAAACGAATTCAATCCTCACGATGAAAATATATTGATTCTCAAGGTTTAATTGTTGCCAGATATTATGGGTTGAGAAAGATTCACAAGGAAAACTATCCTTTGAGATGAGTTAAAAAAGCAATTTTAAATAGATGGGATAAAATCAAATAACATACTCGATGATGTTAAGAAGAGTTTCTAAAAGCGATAGAATTCATTATGAACTCAACTTATTTTAAATTCAATGGAAAACTTTATGAGCAAAAATTTTCTACTCCCATAGGTTCTATTATTTCTCCGATTCAAGCTGAAATTGTCATGGAATGTAGATGATACTATTTTGTTGTGTCTTCCTTCAACAAAGTTCCAAACAGGTATTGATACCTTTAACTGTTTTCATCTGAACCTTTAATTTTCGTATGAAATAGAAGGAAAATCTGTTTTTTAGACATAGATTTAGTTAAACTTCAGGATGGTAATATTATTACTAACTGGTATAGGAAAATTGCATATTCAGGTAGAATGTTGGAAGTTTTTTTTCAGCTCATCCTATTGAAAAAAAAATTTCATCAATTGAAAACTTAGTTGACAGAGCTGTCGATTTGTACCATGAGTCTTTTTATAAAGAAAATTTGAATATTATTAGCAATATTCTTTTTGTAAATCATTAGTAGTTTATAAAATAACTTGCAAAAGGGCAATGGCCCAAAACCTATCGGATGCTTACTATCAGCAGCATGACGTGGAATGTTAGTACAATAATCCTACACAACCTGGACTCTCAAAATCAGCTAAAAAAAATACATCAAAATATATTCAGCAGCTTACCAACGAGTGTGATATTTCCAACCCAAGCCGTAGTCGAGTCGGAGACGCTGGAGACGAAACGGAGGTGAAGGCTAGAAACATCACACTCGTTGGTAAACGCCATTACATTCGAGTGTCATACTCTATTTTTTGTAACAGACGTCACGAAATTTGCAAAGCAAATGCCATGCAGATATATCGGAGCGTGGGGTACAGGGCAAAAACCACTTCAAAAGAATGAAAAAATAACTAAAAAGAGTTAAAATCAGGTAGATACGAGCGGATTGGATCCGAAAGTAACGATTGGTGTGTCGATGATTCGGTGCTGGGCAGATCGTCGTCACACATCATTCGGAAGTGCTTGACATAACCTAGCTGACGAATGTACTTTACCTAATAGACTTAATACAATTTTTCCCAGTTGGGCTGCGCGTCAGTTTGTTCTAGGTGATCAGCTGAGTAAGAGTTTTGATGTTTATAGGTTGAGCTGCAAGATAGTTGAGTGAGTCGAAGTGCGCATGCCCAGCGATATAAAAAAAATTTCCTGATCGAAGTGCGCACGTTCAGCGATAGAGGTTATTTCGCTTGCTCGGAGTACGCATGCGCGGCGATAGAATTAGTTTCCTTGAAAAAAGCTTCCTTCAGACACAGAATACAGGCATCGAAAGGCGTACTTTCGGGGTATGTGTTACAAAAAAATATTTTCATTCAGATCTCTAAGGATACTCATTTTTGAGAGTCCAGGTTGTGAAGGAATACTTTATTACCATTCCACAACATGCTGCTGATAGTAAGAATACAATCGGTCTTGAGCTGAGGACCCCCCTCCTTATTGGTCATTGCCGTTCTTAAAATGACTCACGTGCGGCAGACTGGCCGACTTTCTGATACTAGGGTAGAAGAACATAAAAGTGATGCTCGCTTAAAACATTATTATTGTATTGAGCTCGCTAGTCATAAAAAGGAATGTGTTGATCATAATTTTGATTGAGAAAATGTTGAAATCTTACATTACAATTGTAATGAGAGTAAGAGCGGTGTTCAAGATTTCAAGAGAAACTTCCTTACTCACGCGGTCGCGGGTGACACTCAGCTGGTGCACGGCCCTGGATCTCTTTTCGTCCACCTGAACGTCCACTA
>JAUMHM010068983.1:0-14166 GCA_032362435.1 Melikaiella ostensackeni
GAACAACGACCCTGAAAAAATAAACGGAACCATCCGCGTTGAATTGACTAAGAACCGAATGCACCACAATAATCGGCGATTGAAAGGGTATTTCTACAGCGACATAGAGCGAGTAGAGTCGTTGTAGATGTCAAGCAACTATGCATATTACAAAGTATACAATTGCGAGACTATTTTAACAGCAAGCGAGATGTTTCGCTTTACAACACCATCTGTAAAGAAGATCTCGATTACACGCCCTTGAACTTGTCCTCAGAGAAAGCCTTAAATATCAGCGCAGAAACCATAGAAGAATGAGAAACGTAATGGAGACAAAAAGCTATCGACGGCAAGTACCGCAAAACGTTAGATCAACGTGAAGTGAACAGAGAGGCATCAAATAATTGGCTAAAAAGAGAGTACTGTTTCCGAAAACGATAGGATTTGCGATAGCGATTCAGGACAGGATTGTCAGCACCAGAAACTATCGCAGTCACATGTTACATCAAGACGTGGTTGACAGGTGTCAATTGTGTGGAGATGCCAACGAATCCATTGAACAAATTATCAATGGTTGTCGCGTAATGGCTTAGAGAGAATACACGCGCAGATTTCATGATGTAGCGGGCATTACACATCAACAACTTGCCCTTAATCAGGGACTCTTAACAGAATGGATGCCTTTCTATAGATACATTCCAGGGACCGTTTTAGAAAACGAGAACTATATCTTGTATTGGGATGTTACTATCCAGACAGATCATTATCTCCCAGCCGATTGACCCAACATTGGCATTCGTGAGAAAAAAGGTGCAACAGTCTATGTCATCGACATTGCTTGTCTACTTAACCTTCATGCGTTCGCGCCAACTTGAATGACACCGGCGCTCGCGCGGGCTGTCAGTTGACCGCCCACGTTTTTTTATGTTTATCATGCTGTTTTCCCTACTTTTCGTGAATGATTCACTGCCATGAAAGCAAAAGAACTCTGATACAACTCGGCAAACACCTATTCGATCAAAATTCTTGATTTAAACAACATATAATTAGCACACTGGTGAGCGCGTCATTCGAAGTTTCAAAAAGGCGGTCACTTGACCGCCCGCGCGGACGCATGAAGGTTAACCGGAAGTTGCAAACAGCCTATACAACCTAGAACCAGAAGTATAGCGAGCTAAGGCATGAAGTAAGGGCAATATGGAGGAATGTAAAACATGCATCTATTCATCCTATTGTGATTTTTGCGACGGGCAATGTGCACGCAAGGTGCGCTGAACATCTCGAACATCTAAAAGTCAGTAGTAGAGTACTGGCAGCAGCTTAAAAAGTACCTGTTCCATTGTAAGAAACTTCCTAGACCATCAGGAAGTAGGCAATTGAAACTCTATGAAGTAATAGGTGATTTTTTTGAAAAAGCATCTAGAGGCGATCAATGTCACCTTTAGCGCTCTCGGCCAGTGCGTAAGGACAACAGCGGTAAACGACAAACTCCAAACTACATCATAACACCTACTTTTGTACCTACTAGAACATCACCGCAAGAAATTTCAAACATCGTATTGAATTCATAACATCTTTAGTTCATCAGGCACTTGATTCAGTACGTGGCTGATGACCAAACACCGGGTTCACCCGAAAAAAAGCTGAAAAAAATCATTATTAAGTAGCAAGCCAAGAAATAAAATATTCATTAACATCCGTAATAAAGTACCGAAAACAACTTGAGGGGCGAGGCACAGATTACAGCGTCTCTTACCATTCGTGACCAATATAAATTTGTTCTGAAAAAATTTGCACTATATATTAATATGAAAGATAAGACATAGTAACCTGCAAGGAACACTTGGATGATAGTACGCACACGTAATTCCTAACGTACAGTTTGGCCAGTATCGGCATTTTTTTGTTGACTCCTCAGTAAGTACTGCTGTCATGGACTCAACCGGGAATCTTTCATCAGCACCTACAAAATGTTGTAATTTTATTATCTTGCGAGTACCTATTCATTAAGTAGGTTATTCGACTCAAGTAGGCGATTCTACTGATAATACTCCAAACTGATTACTAGAAAATAACATAACATTCAAGAATTTTTCACAAAGTCCCCGAAATTCTAGAATACTCTAGAATGTCTGAATAACCTAGAACATTTCCAATCCTTTTTTATAAAGTACCCTTTGAAAATTTTCAAAATAAATTTTAGAAAGCCATTTAAAACATTTGAAACTTGACAGGATTATATTATACCACCATTCTTCCATATCCAACAAAAATTCAAAATCATTTTGCTTATCCATTCAATCCGGCCAAGTTTTATAATGTCTAAAATGGTTTTTAAAATTTTATTTAGAAAATTTCTATGGCGCGCTTTATGAAAAAAAGTTTCTTAATATATTTGATTATGGATATCGTTTTCCACATTACTGGGCCAACTTAACTTCAAGCATTCATGTTGCTGTACTTGGCACACTTTTTGCATCGCAGATGTTTTTGGTGAGTTTTCATGTTTGTTTGTATTTTGAAAACAAAATAAGATACGTAAATTACACCCATGGCCACGGCTCACGGCCGCGAGATGGGCGACCACATAGTACGATGAAATCACAATGAAGGGCCAGCGATACACTCGTGTATTTTGAGGACATGGAACGACCCAAGAATAACTGCTTCGGTAGGGCAGGGTCGCGGTTAAAACCACAAGAGCGACAAAGATGGTAATAAAGCACTCTTAGAACCGCATTGTGTCTGTAGAGATACGTCGTTCCCGCGTGACTGGGACACCCGGATAGTATGTGCCATAGGTGCTCAGAAAGTTCATGACACCGCTCTGCACCTATCGTCGGGAACTTATTAAAATATGATATAGCTACAGTATACCAAGGTGGAAATAGCACAGTCCTGACACAAGGAAATAAAACCTTCTGTGCCTGAATTAAGTCCGGATGATGCAAGGAAAGCGAAAGTTAGTTCCATCGACAAGCTGTTCGAGGAAGTTGTTGATCTCGGTTTTTTTCACCCGCGCTTTTACAAGTGAGGCTCAAGATAATTCGGTCATAAGGACACTGGATATTTAGAAGTCCGCGCCCGCCTTTACGGCGTAGGAAGTATAAGCGCGGGACGGACGAGTTGATATACTCGTACATACAAGTTCTTCTGCTTATGCATGATCTTACGTGTAGAGATTTCGAGGGCTGTGAGCTTGTGCTTCTTCATGAGACCACCCCAAATGAATAGAGTAGAACAGGGACGGCAAGCATATTAGTTGCAGATATCTTGATCAACGCCGACAGATTGGAAGACCAAATCTGTCGAAGAAGACACTTGTATCTGCTTCGGAGAGCCTCCTTCACTGATGTTATATCCTGAATGCGGCTCTCTAGCACGCAAAGGTATAGGTAGGTCTCTCTAGCGCCAAGATATCTAATAGCACTTCTGCCCACGAGCTCAGGGTCGTCACGAAAGCTCGCTTCATATGAATCTTAGCACACTGTCAAATCCGAAGTCCATACCAATTTCTCGTGTGTACCCCTCGAGGATCCTCAGAAGATACTTAAGATGCTCTATTCCAGAAGCATAGATGTTCAAGTAATCCATATAAAATATATGAGCGACCTTATGCTCCCGATTATTAGGCCCGCCGCAGAGGGACCCACGAGAACTGAGTAGAGCGAGAGATAGTAGCCATCGATAGATTGCGATTGTGAGAGGCAGCGTCTTAGCAAACGCTCCTGTCGATTAGTAGGTTCACTCGACAGCCTGCTGCGCCTCTTTTCGATCCACGTTGTTCGAAAATGTCTTCACACATAGATCCAATTGCCTGAATAATCCCGTCGTTCAGGATAGCTTTAAAGATCTTATACAGCGTGTTCAGACAAGTCATTGGCCTGTAGGTTCCGGCGTTAGACGAGTCGCCTTTCTTCGATAAGACTACAGTGCGTCCTAACAACAGCCACTGCGGAATGGGCGTCTCCGACTTTAAATATGAGGTGAATATAAATGAGGTATATATGTTACAGGCAAGGTACATAATCAGGCATTATATGTCATGCCCAAACGAGACCAGGCAAAGTGTGTAATGAATATTCTCCATTTTACGAATTAGGTAGTAAGCGAACAAAACGTAATAATTCCGTCTGAGTTAATTTATTAATATTTAAGGATGTACTTTAGGTTGCAGCGTGAAATACATTGGTCAAAATGAAATTTGGAATGGGCTGTTTCAATCAGTCAAGCTGTCAAATAAATCAAATGCAAAAAAACTTTTTAATTAGATAAGTCATTCACTATTTTGATTCAGTGAAAGCATACTTCTCTGATTATACATGTTCTAATAATGTAAAACAATTTCTTGTTTACATATGAAATCAAAAGGTAATTTTATACATGATTGCTATATTTTCAATTCCTAAAATGGAATTCTATAGTTTTTCAAAATTATATATTATTAGAGAAATATTGAAAAGTATTTATGAATTTTAAAAAGTGCTTACATGTTTGATGAATTTTACCTCTTTAGTATTTACGTAATGATCAATAATCAGCAATTAATTTTTTTTCAAATTAATTATATTTCATGGATAAACGTTGAAACCAAAAAGGAAAATTTTTTTTCGCTAACTCAAGTTTGATAATCGAATTGATGATTTTCCAAAATTACAGAGTGTAACATGTAAGTTACATAAGTCCCCTAAAAGCCGACAACTAGTCGATCTGGAGGGTAGCTGACTTGCGCGATCAGCAGCCTACAGGAGCAACAACACGGCGCACGCTCGCGGATTCCCTCCCACACTCCGTGGGACTCGAGTAGGGAGCTCGCGAAGGACAGCATAAAAAGGCCGAGCGCGAGCTCTTCGAGAGATCTTCAACGGAGGAACTGAAGTGAGCTTTTTTCTAAAGTGAGATAAAGATCCATACCCCATCCCACACGAGTGAGTACCTCAACCAAAGGTCATTTGGGAAGCGCAGGCATTTTATGCCGTCTTCTATAATCCTGCTCAGGCGAAACAAAGTAGCATATCTTCGTGAATGAGAGGCTGCGCAAAAGAAAGCAGTGTTCGTCTCACTTTGGATATGTTGACTGATCTTTACATGCATATCTTCTTAATTCGAAGAATTGGAATTATTTTATAAGAAATTGGATAGGGCTAGAAATTAGTTCCCTAATGACTTTTAAACTCTAGAAATGGACAATCAAATATTATGCAAATGTAAAACCTTTATCTTCTTAGACTAAATTGAAATGAGGAATTATCTTATAGCGCATTACAATAAATTAAGAGAATAAGTAAAATCTAAAATACAAAACTAAAGTCGAAGTTAAGACTTACTTTCTAGTAGCGAGTCTAGAGACTCCAGTAGTGCCCAGGGGGCTAGCGTAGAGAGAGCTTATAAATGAAAATTATAATTGCATAATCATCGAAGAATATAACAGGAATACTGGAATAAAAGAAAGAAATATATCATAATATCTGTAGATATCCTTACTTATGTAAAAAAATTAATAAAGAGAATAATTTACTACAAACCGTGTAGCGGAAATTGCGATCAGAATACAATTTAAAAAACATTTGATGTACACCTATACTTTCTCCTTGATTTGTAATAAACAAATAGTGAGAGTGTATAAGGAGAGTTCCTTTTCACGCGTGCGTGCCAATCCACGACTCATTTATAGTATGCGCAGAGTTAAAGGCAGGATTCGGAAATTAAATTGAAAATTTTAAACGAATATTTATTAAATAACGAATAATTGAACAATCAAATCAAATTAAATGTAGCAAGAGACAGTCATTATATAAATTGTTCAAAACTTTGATTCATCACGTTTTGTTCGCTTACTCCTCAAACAATGTAATAAGTTAAAAATGATACTAAAGAAAATCGATAACTCACTTTTCACTCATTCAGAATTATAAAGTATGCTTGATATCTAATTAAGCTCAACCAAGCTAACATAAAAATTTGTCGAAGGCCGACAGGACATTTCTAGACGTTCTCCGCCCACTTTGTCGAGACGTACATGTTTTGTTTCATGACCCAACAGCAATTACCCCACTAACGCAAATGCAAGGTACACAATGTTTATAAACTAATGCACAGTTAAACTATATTTTAATGAATAGAGGTTGTTCTTCTGCGAAATCAACTGAGACTGGCTTACGAATGATTCTTTGCCATGATACTTAGTTAAAATCATGAAACTGTATTTGTTCAAATAATTAACAGTTACTGTTAATTCACAAAGTGTTATAGCAAGAAGTTACCGGAACAATTTTTCTAGTTGATTCCGTAAAAAATTGAGGTCATTCATTGAAAAATAGTCAGAATGTTGAATTGTTAATAAAAATTGTTTGAACAATTGCCAAATCGCATCTATTATCTATTAGTTTTAATTGAACATTAATTTTATTCACATTTTATACGAAAACTATTGATTTTAATGAGCTGAATATTGCGAATTTCCAAAAAATTACTTGAATTTGAAACTTTCATAAAATAAAAACTTAGAAAATTTTTTTTTTTAATCGTCTCTCACAATTTTCTTCGAAATTTATCAGGCTACCTTTCATTTGGAAAAACAATGTTAAAGTCCGATGAAAATTTTAGACTAAAAATTGATAATACCATTCGACACTTTGTCTAAGAACGTAGTTCCTGCTGAATACAGTTACAAAAGTTAATTGGCAGTCACGGACAATTGTCCGGAGATGATTTTGAAGGAAAAACCACCAAGCTTAGGCCGAATGGCACCTGGGTGAGGTGTCCTTTATGGTGTCTCTGGGATACCGGGCGACCTCCTAGAGTATGCAGCCTTACCCTTGCATGCGGGTAAGGGTGGACGAATTCTGTCCCTAGCTGCTCGTGAAAACAACTATGACAACGCCAAACACAGTTGTGTATGCGATTCAGAATTGTCAAACGCGCAGAGCACCCGACAATGGGTCGGAAAACAGTGCCGATCGCACTAGAGTTCGGGGTGCTGCAAATAATTTGGATGGAAATACGATGGCGGATCGCCAAGACAATCGACGTCTTGAGTGGACGGATCAACTCAGAGATGACTTGCTGGAGTGCAACAGGGGTTGCGAAACCGCGCCGACCACCTCTTGCAAACAGGATATATACGCGGAACGCTTCCCCAACCACTGCAAGAACAAGCCGCAAACGAAGAAGAGGAAGCAATATTAATACCAACCACGGAAATCAGGCATCCCCCGAGAGATGATGACGATTTCAGGGCGAGGAGAAACATCAACATCCAGGTTCCTCCTAAGCCTAAAGATCTGGCTGAAATGGATGACGCCCTTCGTGAGGATCTCTCGGAAGATTCCCACCTCTAGACCATCACTTGTTCAGTTCATGATGCGGCGACAGTTTTGGCCGATTCAAATCGAAGGGTAAAGCCGACGATAGATCAAAAGACCAAAAGGCGCTTGCATCAATTGAACAAGAAGATAGGCTGGGCTAGACAGAATGCGTCCCGTATTCTGCGTATGATTGACTACATAACAGCAGGTAAACCTCTTACAGTAAGGGTCCAAGAATTCGTTCACGAACTGAGGATCTACCATCACACAATGAACATGTCAAAGCTGCTGACTATCAAACAGTACATTTTCGATAGAATACGGGTGTTATCTGACGCCAGAAAGGGATTACAGAAAAAGGAGGGATGGGTCAGGGAGAATCAACAGATTCTCGCAGACCCATCGCGCCTCTTCAGCGATCCCCCTGCTTCTGCCAATAATCCGCCTCCGTCCGAGAAGGTAGAGACTTTTTAGAGAGAGATTTACGAAGTTCAACACCCATTGCATTATGACACGGAGAATATCATACGTTTCAAATAATTGTGCGACAACCTCATAACATTCGAGGAACTATGTGCACCAATTACTGCCAAAGAGGTGAAGAAAGCACTGAGGAGCACAAAGAACTTCTTCCCTGCTGGACCGGATGGTATCAAGATCTTCTGGTGAGAGAAGTTTACTTCTACACACCAACACCTGGCCCAGATCTCCACCTCATATTCAAAGTCGGAGACGCCCATTCCACAACGGCTAGTGTTAGGACGCACTGTACTCCTGCCGAAGAAAGGCGACTTTCCAAGCCAGGGAACTACAAGCCAAAAACTTGTCTGAACACGCTGTATAAGACCTTCACAGCTATCCTGAACAACAGGATTGTTCCAGCAAGTGGACCTGTGTGAAGAGAGATCTACGAACAGCGTGGATCGAAAAGAGGCGTAGCAGGCTGTCGGCAAGACCTGCTAATCGACAGAAGCGTCTGCAAAGACGCTGCAGCCTACAATCGCAATCTGTCAATTGCCTGGATTAATTACCAAAAAACTTTCGATTCAACCTCCCATAGACTTGTCATCTGTATGTGGAAAAGCTTGAAAGTTCATCCACACACAGTGGGATGCTTAGAGAGATTGATGCTCTTTTGGAAAATCAGATTTACTATCTCATCTGGAAAACATCGTGTGACAACTAACAGCGTCACCTCACAGAGGGGCGTCTTTCAGGGTGACATCATGAGCCCTCTTCTCTTTTGCATCACACTTTTTCCACTATCTCTCGCATTGCGCAATCCTCATAGGTACCTCTGCGGTGGATCTAATAATCGTGAGCATAAGGTTACGCATATATTTTATATGGATGACTCGAAGATCTATGCTTCTGGAACACATCATCTCAAAGTTGCTCTAAAGATCGTCGAGGGGTACACACGAGAAGTTGATATGAACTTTGGATTGGACAAGTGTGGCAAGATTCAGTTGTAGCAAGGGCGATTTGCTAGCGCTCTCGGCGACCCTGAGCTCGTGAACAGGAGTGCTATTAGACACCTTAGCACTAGAGTGACCTACCTATACATAGAAGTACCAGAAAGCCGCATTCAGGATATAACATCCCACGCCGTAAATGCGGGCGCGGACTTCTAAATATCCAGTTTCTTCATGACTGACTTATCTTGGGTACAGCTCACATCGTGGCGAAAGGGAGATATCCTCTTCTTAAATTGGTCAGGAACCACTAGATGATGGCAAAGGAGCGTTCCTTCACATATTTGCGGAGCAGGCGGTCGAGACACTTGGCCTGGTTCTTAACATCAGAAGAGAGGAAAGTGCATTACTCCAACTAGATTTCTCATTTCTAAAAGCATCTTCAAAGGTAGCTGCGGCAAGCTCGCTCAGAATGATTGTCTTTGTGATCGGTACTCTTGGAGGTGCAAAGCTATCATTGGTTCGTAGCCTCAAAGCCATACCCGCGTGCCAAATACATGCTGAGGCACTTGCGAGATGGATGCTCAGAACCGTCATTTTGGGTCACCCCGCGTCCTCAAGACACACAATTGCTTCGCCGGCCCTTTATTGTAATTCCATCGCACCCTGTGGCCACCCCTCTCACGGTCGTGAGGCATAGCCATAGGTGTGATTTACCACGGTTCTACTGGGAGCCAGTGTCATTTTCCTGGATGGCAGTCACTCCCAGAGGGACGCTGCAGTCGTTGTTTAGCCAATTTTTTTTATTTATATATGTATGTATATATGAGTGAATTTTTTCCGATAACCTTGTCGAATATTAGAATTTTAATGTAAATTTGAGTTTCGGCACATGATAATGGCCTTCTTCGGTTATTTATTCGGAAAATTTTTCAAAAATATATTACAATTTCGATGTCTCAATTATCCGCGTAGATTTCGTTGACATGACAGTTTTTATTCTTTATAAACATATCTATGATTTATTTATTTTTTTCCTATTCTAATTAGTATATAATTTTTAGATATAATTTTCAATTGATTTGATACTATCGATTAATTAGTTATTGATTTATTGTTGTAAATTATATAACAATTATTTGTTTTAATACTGAGTGAATTTGACATTAATTGTGTCATAAACACGTATAATTAAACTGTCATAATAAAAGATTAAATTTGTTTTCATGTAATCAATCTTCAATAATTAATTAATAATTAATTGCTGATATCAAAAAAATTAAAAATTATATCTAAAAATTATTTGCCAATTATAAAAACACCATAAATCGCACAAACATTATTTAGTTTAAATGTAGCATAGTGGCTTTGCATAGCTCTTCACCTGGGATGATTGCTAGAGAGACTGATCAGCGACCCGTTTCGGAGCGGTGTTGTGGGATGAGTGTGTCGTTTGAATGAACAACACGCGACTTCTAGATTGATCTAAAACCTATCCCTTCTCCTACACATCCCTTACACACCTATACCATATATAAAATCCTTGATTTCCGGTAGTATAACGAGGCTAGAACCGAATGAGTGACGCTTACCCCGAAAGGGATTTGGCTTGATGGTATAATTATAATAAAATAATAAGATATCGCGAAACATTAAATTACACATGGCAAAACCTTAAGTTAGATGTTTTTTATTCGTGCTTCTAATAAAAGGATATTTGATATTTACAACCGGATAAAAAGCGGGGAATAACCGAGAATTTGGTGGGCGGAAATCAGTAGACACCCTGTCCCCGCACATGGAGGTGGTTTATTTGAATTCCCTTCTTATTTACTTTATTTTCTTGAACTATTTTGTTCTGGATCCGTATGGATTGCCCAGGATTACTCCGGATTACTTGCATTACCCCGGATTACAAGTAAATTACCTAGGATTACTCGGATTACACCGGATTACTAGTTCGGATAATCGAGCGGTCCACCAGGTTACCAAAGTTATTGAACCTAGCAAAATATTAACCAGCGATCAATGAACAGGCCAAATGGCAGATCGAATCTCCGAGGATGGATGTCAGAACTTCACTTCTCAATTGGGACAGCAAAGAACTCGCACTCGCCTGTGAAGAGTTATTACTAAAAAGTGGGAGTTGTAGTATATTCGTAAATTATCAATATGTTCTGAAATACTGAACATCTTTTAATGTCATTGGGCTGAATTTTAAGATAAATTTCCATAGATTTTTCTCAACTTATAACTAATGTTATGATAATTTCTATCTATTGTTCGCCTGAGGTGAATCTGGGAATAAGAGAATTGTGCGGTCTCAGGCAAACTTGGTAATAAATTAACACAACTTCGTCATGAGTTATGAAAATTCCGAAGAAATATATCTTCAAAATGAGCCAAAGAACATTAAAAATGTTCAATACTTTCGTAGATATTAATATTTTACGAATATACAGAAATTTCCACTTATTTATAGTAATTTCTTACAGAAATCGCTAAATAAATTCGTTCATGTCTGATTTTTTGTAGAATTTCAATATGTTTTCTGGTATTTTGGGCAAAAAAGTGTATACTTTGTTATATAAAAATTATCAGCATCTTAGCAAATGTAAAAAAAACACACGTCCTCGTACTACTGCACGTTACTGTGAATCTAATTCCTTTTACTATAAACGATGAGAGTATAAAAAACTTACTACTTGCAGCTGATATCGTTGGAAACTTTGTGGCGCTCAACTCATGAGTAGGGGATCGTGATCTATTATAAATTATTGGACTTAGTCTTCTTGCTCCTCTTGGTAATGTTTCTACAATGCTAGCGATATGTTCTCTATTCAGGTTTTCGGCATTTTTTCTTTGCTTAGAATTATCAGAATCATCGTCTTCACTGTCATCGTCATCTTCTGCATTCAATATGTGGAAAACAGTTGAATCCAATTTATTTTGTTGACGTACGTCCAAATTATTGGTGGAAGGCTCTAACTCCACACAATCATGTACCTGCAGGCAAATAGTGTTAAAGTATTATACCTTCTGCTACTAAACTTAAATAACTACCTCCATTTCCGAAGACTCTTCATTATCTTCAGAGTTTTTGTCTACTAGGACGTTGTTGTATCCATTTAGAGTAACCCGGAATTTTTGATTATTATTACTTTGTTGGAATAAGGACCTCACAACTCCAATGTGCTCGTCTGTTACTTCATGTGAGGAATCTGGAGAATGCAGATATGACATTACTATGTGAAGAAATATTCTGATAACACGTTTATACAAAGGTCGTCTTAGAATTCGATTCTGTATTCAAGATGAGTGTAGGGAATAAGGTTTGTCGAAGAAAAATGAAATTTCTGTCCCATATTAATAGCCTAAAATTCAGCCAAGCTAGAATAAATTTCTCTGTCTTTAATATTTTTATTGTCGAAAAGTACAACTAAAAATATTCACGTAGAAATACACGTATCAAAATACTACCCGAATTTTACGTGAATTTCTTCGTGAATTTCAACGTCTATTTGTACGTGAATATTTTCACCTGGTAAGCCCTATAGGTATTTAAAACATTTTGAGTGTCAGCTAAGAACAGGTAATATAAAGAAACAGGAAACCCTATTTTTCAAAATGTTGCTGTATACGAGTATTTACATTTTTTTATTTCCAAGACTTATCAAATCTCATTCTAACTATTTTCACACTAGTACACTTCTTAAAAAATATTCTTGACTTGCATTACAAATATAAAAAAAAACGTCATCTCTCTCCAAGCACTCAACTCTGGAAGTCGCGACTCATTGGTCAAGTACACCACATGTTGTCATCATACCACTGGTCCTCACTTCACTATCTCAATGGGTCCATCCTGAGAAAGCATGCCGGCTCAAGAATAATCAATACCATCCAGGATTACACTGGTAAACAAAAACAACCTGTGTATCTGTGGAATGCGACACATCATTTCCGAAATACTTTTTGGCGCTGAATTCGAATCCAGAATCTGTTTGTTTCCACCAGCTCTTATTTAAAAATATTTGCAACTTAATTTTTTGATGCAAATTTGTTTATCTTAGTGCAAAATGTACAAGGTTACCTTTTTTAACTATCTAGGACATGATTTCGATGCGTCTTTCAATTCTCAAACTAACGACCACCTCACATTTTTAATAGCTCTACCGCTTCCTGAGATATTTGCAAAAAAGATGAAAAAGCCACGAAAAAATAGAGTTTTATAGAAATTGCTGTAACTGACAAAATAATGGAGGTTTAGAAACAAATTGTAGGCTATTTTCTTTGATTTTCAATGACAAACAAAACTAAAGTAAATCAATCAAGCATTATCCTATCTTGATATATAGTGAAAAAATTGTGCCTATGTTTTCTATCGCAGCATGTCGTATAATAATCATCACTAAACTTTTGTAACGATTGCTAATATTATTTCCTAATGTCTCTAGAAGTAACTGTGTCATGTGCATATTGATGTCGGTATTGATATAGACTAAGGTTGTAAGTCCAGTGTTCTCTCATGCCATAATAGATACGAGTCTGAAATTTGGTACAAATATTCTTCATGGCTTGAGGAATATTTATATCTCCCTTAATATAAAATTTAAAAAAAATTTGAAAATTTATTTATTGTTTATTTATTTAATTTAAATTTTAAAAAAAAATTTTTTTTTAATTAATATTTCCCTTCACTTTTTCAATATTTGTGCAAAATAAAAATTCTAGGAAGAGGGCGTGGATGAGAAGGTTTGTACAAGAACTATATTTCACTCTCCATTATTGAGAAAAACAGCGCACATCTGCACACCTTGTTTTCTTTCTGCATTACAACGTTGCTCGAGCCGATCAATGTCTTATTTCCCGGCTGTACAGTCACAGTCATTAATTGTCACTTAAACTTCTTTCAAGACGGGATTCCGAGGATCTTCAAAGGTTGAAATTCATCACAATAATTATTCTTTAATTGAATATCATATGAAAAGTCACTTTCACTATTAGATGATGCAATATTCAACTTTTCGAAAGTTCTACAATCTTAGAGAAATCTGTCTGTCTGTCATAACTGTACACGAGTGTTATTGTGTCTTCTGCTCCGATCGTCCATCGGAATGAAAGAAAGAACGGCCAATTATGAGTCTGAACTCCTTAACGTGACGGCGATTGGCCATTTAAGTGAAGCCCGTTAATTTTAAATTATAGTTTCCTCTAATTTCCCCTTACATATCACTCTCCTCAACTTGAAAGCCTTAACTAATCGTCTTAACCAATAGCCTCAAGTAATCGTTTCATCTTAACGGCTAAACGCATTAACTTAAGGGCCTTCGAAATCATGGGCAAATCCTAAATGTAAAACTGAGTCCAAACGGAGGAGCCATTTTATCTAGTTTTTTGCGTAAATAATCTGAAGAGTAACAGGATTTGCGGACCAGGCCGTTTTTTTCGGAAAAAATTCTATT
>JAUMHM010069067.1:0-14161 GCA_032362435.1 Melikaiella ostensackeni
TAATAATGATGATAATAATAATAATAATCCTATTGTTGTGCCACCTATTGATAAAGTCCCTATGGAAGATGTGAATAATGAAGAGGTGATTGAAGCTGAAGGCATGGGTGCTAGGGACAATAAAGCACCTGAACAACATGGTTCTGCCACTACATTTGAAAGCAGAACTAACTGCGTTGCAGGTGCGAACTCTTGTGTATTGAGCGGCCGTGGCAGTCGTCAAAACGCTGGGACGTAGAACAAGGCCTACAAATGCAGTATTCGCCCCAGAAAGGGAGCGACATCCACCATGGAAAATTAGGTTGGATATGGATATCAGCGAAGTAAGAAGCGAATTGGGTCGATTAACTCAATATAAGGAAGGAAATAGAACCAGAAAGCTGAAACGCCATGTGACTAAAATCATCCACCCACGGAATATTGAGACATAAACACCTGCAATGTTGGATGAGATTAGAGACTCCCAGCGGCAGAGACTTGATGTTCCCACTGCTAGACTGGGTCGGTACAATGAGGATAGTGCAAGACAGCAGCAAAGTGAAACCTTTCAGGTAGTTGAAAAAAGGTTCTATCGTGAACTAAGTAATGAGTAAAACATTCAGCAAGACACCGAAGTTTCTCAATTGGAAGACATAGCTGATTACTGGTCGGGTATTTGAGGAAAAACCCTGTAATAGGGTTTACTAACACCACAAACTCATACGTTTTAGCGCTTTCGAAAAGAGCAAGTAACTGTAAAGCCAGGTCCGAACATGGTGCACGATTTCTAGTACAAGTATCTGACAAGTGTGCACTCTGCGTTGGCAAGGTGTTGCCAAAAGATCATCGGAAAATCGGATCTGATGCCAGGCTTTATCCTCGAAGGTATCACGCATATATTGCCTCAAAAACCGGATGCTTAAAATATATCGGAATTTCGACCAAAAGCCTGTCCCTCGACAATTTATGAGTGCCTTACAGCTGTCATTGTAGATGAGGTTTACTCGAATTGTGTCGAGAATAACATCCTAACGAAATAACAAAAAGGATGTCGCAAAAACTTGCGGGGCGGTGAAGATCTAGTCACCATTGACGATGTGACTATGATGTGAGCTAGAAAACATCGTAGAAATTTGAACATGGTTTATACTGACCGCAAGTAAGCATTCCCTTCGGTACCGCATGACTATTCTCTTGAAGTTTCCAAAGTTTACAAGATCCCCCCACGTATCATTGACTTCTTACGTCGTGCGTTGATGCTTTAGGGAAGCAGAATCAAATATTTTGATCATGGGCAACCAAAGATAAGTAAATTGATTCGCATTACGACGCGTATTTTTCAAGAAGACTCCCTTAATGTATTATGGTTCGGCTTAGGGTTGAATCCATCGAAAAAAACACTGAAAAGCATGTATCATGGGACATAAAGGAGGTCAAGGCGTTGTAGATGTCAAGCAACTGTGTATAATACAAGTTATAGTAGGGAGATTATTTCAACGCTCCTGAACTTGTCCTCAGAGAAAGCCTTGAATATCAGGGCAGAGACCATGAAGAAACGCAATGAAGACGAATAGCTATCCGAGGCGAGCACCTCAAATTGTTAGATCAAAATGAAATGGATAAAGTGGCATCCAATATTTGACTGAAGAAGGGCGTCCTGTTTTCGGAAACGGAGAGATTCGTGATGGCGATACAGGAGATGGTCATCAGCACTAGAAACAATCGCAAGCATATGTTATATCAAGACGTGGTTGAGAGGTTCTGATTGCCTGGAGAGACCAACGAATTCATCGAGCACATTATTGATGGCTGTCGCGTAATGGCTCCGAGACAGTACACGCACAGGCATAATAATGTAGCGGGTATTATAAATCAACAACTGGCAGAAATATTAAATACTTACAGCATTATCAAATACAGCACATATTAAATACTGAAAATCTTGACTGATTAAAGACTGATTAAAGACTGAAAATCTTCAGAGCGGAACGATAACAATTATTTACATACTTAATCTGTTTTACCTTACAATGAAATTTCATAAAACAAAACAGCACACCTCACACACGTTGGGTCGTTCACGTCACGTCCACCATTTTATATCGGAAATATGATTAGAAAAGAAAGTTCACTAATTGATTAGCATCCCAAATCACTGAAGAATTAATCAATATTTTTACTTATTGATTTTATTAAGATAAACTTATGATTTTTCTACCATTTCATTAATGAAATGCTTAGATATTATTATTTTATCATTTAAACACGCAATTATTACAATTTTTCCGGATTAGGGTTAAGAGAGTAATGAAATCTGCTTTGGTCTCGAAACATGTTGGATTGTTAGTCCCCTAGTAATAAAAATAATAGGGAAAAGAGAAAGAGGTGGTGAAGTTGACCTTCCTCTATTTACTTCCTTTTCTTTCATATTTATTTGTTTGTCTTTAATTTGCCGAAAACATATATGTTTAGAAACATACTTGTCTCTGATAAGGTTTTTCACGTATTTCAATACATAAGATGATTCTGTTGGGAATTATATTATTTCTCAAGATCTTTCTTAAAAATTGTTAAAAAATGATAGTAAGCCTTAAACATGGTTTTCGTTCTCGAAGGGTCGATTTTTCAGCTCATTCCTTCCTCATTTCTCTTATTTTCCATATTTTTCACTCGCTGATATAATGAAAAGAAAACTATAAATTAGAAATTTTGTTTTTGATTTCAATCCAATACATATGCCAAGAGCTTCACTTTGTGCCATCCTCGAAAACAATCGGGCTAAAAAAATATATAGCACAGGGGTCTAAGTAACCAAATTTTCCTCATTTTCCTCATTTTTCTTATTTTTCTTATTTTTCTTATATTTCACCCACTCATATGGAAAAAAGAAAACTGCAGCAAAGGAAACTTTATTTTTTACTTTAATCATATATGAATAACTGTAGAGTATCACTGATGGGCTTCAAACTCTAATCGTTTTAATGGCGTGAAATAGTGAAAATTATTCGTCGTATTGAAAAAAATTATCAAACTGAGATTTATTACCACTTTTGGATCTCAGAGAGTACAAAAGGTTGCTACACAACGTCTCTCACCACATCTAACCCAACAAAAGTACATTTGTTTGCGTTATTTGCCTGTGTTCTCTAAAGTTGCTTTTGATACCATTCAGTGATACCAATTAAAATTATAAATTGTCAACTTGGCCTACTCCTTCTGACCTTCTCTTCAGAAACGCGACAAGTACCAAAAGGTGCTTTAATATTGCAAATACAAAACGGAAAGCCTTCGGCTACTAACATATCGTTAATTAGATTTCAAACTCTAATTACAATGCAAAAATGTACCAAAAAACAATTTTATTTCGATAAAAGCTGTTCACATATCATACTCACATTTTATTTATACCGAGAGCCACTTTTTTTAAATCTTACACATTTGTTACATATGATATCTCGACATAATTTTGTTTCTTTGTGCTGTATTTTTTGCCGTATATTGTAATCAAAAGCATTAAGTAATTTTCTTGCACACATTCTAATAAATTCAAATGACCTACTATTTAAAGTGACCTACTCTTGCATAGTTTTCCCTATACCTAAACTTCTATATTAATATTTTTGTCCCTCATCAGCCAAGTTATTAACGAAAAAGCTTTAATGTTCGGTACTATCCGATTCTCCCCTAATATTTATTTTTTCGAATAGACACTTATCCTAATATTCATTTATCCGAATCGCTGTTTTTCATATATCTCTCTTCGCCAAATCGCCACGTCACAGAAATTTCATTTGCCCTAAGTTGCATCTGCCATAAAAATTAGGGTTCCATGCTTCATCCGAAGTAAATTTTTTCATATTCAAAAACGATAAATTGAAATTTGATTTCATAGATGAAAACCAAGAAACGGTTGAAAAATTGAACAAGACAATTCAAGGCAATATTATATGATGCAAAAATGAAGTGGGTTTTAACAGCACGCAATCAAAAAATCTGTTAAATTATGTTTCAAAGGTTAAGACAAAGTAATATAATAGCTATGAAATTCTTCAAAAAGGTATATAAAAGATCAAAATCAAAATATGACGGTGTAATCTACATTTCCATTCCACGAAAATGTTGATTCAAATATATAAACACACAATATTCACAAATGTGAAAACACTTTAAGCCTCGCAAGAGATAACATTGTATCATCAAAAATCTGTTTTTCTGAATTCTTTGTTTAAACTGTGAAAATATGCTGAAATATTTTCTTATATGATATAGTTTGTTTAATGTATTTTTGTTGATCCAACGTTATCTCTGCCGAGGCATCACTTAAAATTCGCTTCAAGACTATAATCAATATTTTTCGGCGTTTTATTTAATTCATTTTCTTTAACCATGTAGTATGTTTTAAACATTATTTTCATAATTAAGACCTGAGTTATCAAGTGAGGTCATGTGGAAGTTATGGTAATTATTATTTGTTGCTTTTCAAAAACTATGTCAAGCTAGTTTGAATAATTTTTCCACCTCTCCTCTTCTTCGTCACAGATCAGTACACAAAGCTCGGACCCCCCAGAGTGACGTCAAAAATACGAACACACCCACCCCCTTTTAAGTCAACATTTTGTTTTCGATTTTATTTGTTGAACGACTGAAATAGAATATAGCACGTACAAACATAATAGTTTTTTTTCGATGGGATGTAATTTTTTCATCTACTAGATTAAAACCATTTTGATTTTGACTACTAGATCAAAAAATGTCATTCCATAGACAAAAGAACTATTCCACTTCCCTAGTCGGAAACATAGCACCAAAATTCAAGTATTTCCAAATCTAACCAATTCTTCGACATTTTTTGACAATGATACTCGTTTCATTCATTAGGGTGTTAGAAATGTTCACCTTTAATTCTTAATGCTCAAGATATATTCAAAATTTAAAAATTAAAATTTTGAAATTTCAAAAAGAGTTCGAGGGAAAATAGAGAACCGCAATATATTGAATGTCGATTAGAATAAATTTTTTTTTAAACTGAAGAATATTTTTTTCTTTAGAACACTTTAATTTTGAAATCATTATTTCCACTTAGAAAGTTTCATTCTTCAATGCACATCTACATGGCAATACCTTCAACTTGAGCCTTCCCTGAAGAAGAAATGGACTACTAGAAAAGCTTCCAGCACATAGTGTCCTAAAAAACGAAATTTCCTAATTTTGTTTACTTTTAAATCTTTGATAATAAACGAAAAACACTGAAAGATAGCAAATCTGATTTTTGATGAACATATATATGCCCAGAGCTTGAATTCCAGCCATCTTCGAAGACAATCGAACTAAAAAAAATATTCCAGCATAGTGATCCGAAAAATTGAAATTTCCTCATTTTTATCATTTTTACCCATTGATAACAAGAAAGTAATGCCATGACGTAGCAAATTTCCTTTTTCAGTACACATTCATATGCCAATAACTTCAGCCTGAGCCATCCCGAAAAAAATTGGACTAAAATAAAAGCTTCGTGCATATGGTGGTCTAGAGAACGAAATTTTCTCACTGTTTTTATCTTCCAACCTCTGATCACAAAAAAAACATCATCATAAAATAGACTTTTAATTTCAGCCGTTTTGAAAGACAAACCAAGAAGAAGGAGAAGATTCCTGCATAGTGATTTGGAAAAAAGAGATTTCCTCATTTTTCTTAGTTTTTGAACTTTGATCACAAAAACGCATTATATAACATAGCAAATTAAATTCTTCAATTCACTTCTACATGCCAAGACTTTCAATTCGAGCCATTTTTGAAAAATCTAATAATATTTAGGGAATGACAAACACTGTACGAAAAAGTGCGCTTGCTATTAATATGAATGATTTACACCTTCCTGTTATTAGAAACGGCTTGAAAAAGATATGTACGTTTTGATATTTTTAAAAGCTTGTTTTTTTCAATTTTGGTTATTTTCCTCTTGAAATATATTATATTAAAGTCATTACACAAATATCCTCCTGCAGATATGAAAGTCTTTGCTGAATCTTCTTTGAATCTTGTCATGGCAAAGTCAAATATTGAAATGACGTTTTGTGTGTCACTATATATCAGTTATAATTTTATTAAATCCTACATCGTAAAGTTTTGCACGTGCACAGACGATGAAAATATTTTTCTGTGATAGTCTTTTAAATATAAAGTTATGATAAGACTATCGAGCATGCAACATCCGAGAGCTCTACACAGTGTGGCCCCAAAATTAAAAAAAAAAAAATACTAGAGCACGCACCTGACACATGTTGAGTCGCTCACGTTAGGCCCACCATTTATAACAAAAGAAAATCGACAAGAAAAGTTCACTAAATGATTAGTAACCGAAATCACTCACGAATAAAGAATGAGTCAGTATTTTCACTGACTGACTTTAGCAGAATAAAATTATAATTTTTTTACTATTCCATTAGTGAAAAGTTCTGGAAGGATCGGGTCGGCATCTCTCATTCGGAGATATTTAAAATCCATCAAAAATTGGAAAAAATTAGTGTTGATATGGAAATTATTTCTGTGAGCATAGTCAGAGGCTTATCTTTCTGTCCTCCGTAGGTCATTGAAAAGGGTTAGAGGTGTGACCTAAACGATTTTTGTGACCAGACATAGGACTGACTCATCGAAAATGTCACTTTCCGCAATTTTCCCAATTTTTTGTCGACTTTATATTTCCACGAGTGTAAGATGCCGCATGTGACATACCGAGGGCTGGCATGACCCGGCCCCAAAGGATCGGTTTTTCAATCATCTCTATCATTTTTTTAATCGTAACATTAAGGTGACGTACTGTGTTTTTTGTTTTGAAGAAAATTAATAAAATAAGAGGTTCTTTTCCATTATCCTTTTCTTTCTATAATAACAAGTGGCATACTATGTACATGAATGTACCTTTTTCCTTCAACAAAAGACAATATGTCACCATGTTCTTCATCAATATTACGGGTCTTTCCATTGCGTAATAAATATCTTTGGTCCCTCCAAATTCAACATATTAATGTCATAAATCTAAAGTAGTTCTACGACTTCACTGTGGAAGAAGCAGACTATGCAAAAGATTCTAAAATAACACACTTATCGATTTTATTCATACGTTTCCTTTCCTTTCAATAAAATAAGACCATGATTGGTATTCTGTATGTCATCTTAGTGGTTTTCCCTAAAACTATTGGTAAATATAATATCTATAATTCTGAAGACATTTTTAATTGTAGTATATTTATTTCCTATTCAAAATCGTCCAAATAAAAATATCTTTTCTTCCCTCAACATACAGAAAGTTGCGCCTATCTAGTGAAAGCGAACATATTCTTCGTTTGTTCGAATTGTAGTTTGTCATACGTTAGATTGATCATAATTTCCACTGACCTAATTTCTGTTTATCTGAATTGCCATTTGAGATAAATCTTATTTTTTCTAACTTTCATTCAACCGAATTTCCATTTCACCGAATATGATTTGCTGTAGGAGGAATTCCAGTACGTAGCGGGTACCAGCGGGTAGCCCTGGCTACATAGGGTTTTGAATAAATGGTACTTTCTACTCTGATAATTCAACATTTTGGCGGTATCATCACTTATGATTCAAAAAGTATTAGAATCGTCCGAAATTTCACATCTCAGTTTTTCAATGGATCTCCATGTCTTGAAATCCCCTGTAGCCAAAAAACAAGTTTTGGCGATGGTGTTTGTCTGTTGGTCTATATGTTCGTTCGTAAACACGATAACTGCCGAAAAAATTATGAATGAAATTGGGCTTTGGCACAGTTTTTTGGGACCTAAAAAAAGAACAAATTTATTAACCAGCCGTCCTTAACTAACGGTTCTGGTTTTATCCATGAAAAATGCTATACAAATCATGCGGAAAAGGCTCAAAGACAAACTGTAGCTTCCCAAACTCCCTACCTACAAAATTGCTTAAAACCATTTTTTGACAGAACTCGCCGCTTTTGATTTATTCATCGAAAATAATATGCAGAAATAAGAAAAAATGTATATGTTTTATTTTGCATCATCCAGATAAGCAGTCCTGCACCGAAGTTCAATACTACTAATTAAATAATATAATTTATAGTTAGTTTTTATATGGAACACAACAACTTTCAATTCATTTTTCATATGCTTTAGAGAATCAAGGTTGCTTTTAAGTTCACGGCTCACGTAAAGTATAGCCATAAACCAACAAAATAACGTAGGTTCAATCCATATATTAAACAGCATGTTTGATTTCTATTGTAAGGTAGCTTAGAAATAAATATAAATTTAAAGGGGTATGTCGAAAATCGAGCGCGAAGCGCGAGTGTCATGATGAGAATGTGTACCTCAAAGTCTATAGAGTTTTGAGAAAGTCAATCTTTACCTATACTTATTTACGTGAAAATTCAAAGCATGAAGATGAATTGATAAGCTGAAATCTAAAATAAATGACTTTGATAAAATTTTCTTCTAAATCTGCGTAATTGATACAGTAAACGATTGGCAAAGCATTAAATTTGAATGAACTTGCCATGAAATATTATCAAAGAAACGTTGAATTTTAGACTCGTCTTCGTTTGGATACATATGTGAATTTTTGGGTTATGTGATCCGTAATTTCTGTTTATTAATTTTATGTACTTTTATAGGTATTGCGATTTCTCTTCTGCAGAAGCCGGAGCTACGTGCCACTATTTTTCACTAACTTATTTTAGTCTTCAATTCAATCGCTTCGTTTCATTTTACAACAAGTTTATTTCTTAAGCAATATATTTATGGGTTGTTGGTAGAAGCACTGACGTTATACCCAAGCATCAATATTAATATTTTTGTCACTTATTACCCAAGTTATTAACGGGAAAGCTTGAGTGGCCGGTGCTCCCCGATTCTCCCCAGATATTTATTTTTCCCAATAGCCACATATCCTGATATTTATTTACCCGAATCGCCGTTTCTCATAACTCCCTCTTTACCAACTCATCAAGTCATACGAATTTAATTTGCCCTTAGTTGCAAGCACTACTAAAATGAGGATTCCGTGTTTCATCCGGATGAAATTTTCTCACTCTCAGAAACGACAAATTAAAGTTTGATTTCCTGCACGAAAACCGAGAAACGGGTAAAAAATCGAATACAATAATAAATTCAAGGTATTATCTGACGATGAAAACAAGTGTGCTTCAACAGCACGAGATCAAAAAATCTGTTGAATGTGCTCTTAAAGGTTAAGACAAAGTAAAATAATAATAATAAAACTTGAAAATGGGTTATAAGTAATTTAAAAAAAATAGTATATCGTGGTCCGTGGAATATATAAACTGCTTCATAAATGGAAATTGTGGATCGTTAGTATTAAAACCTGTTTCTCTTTTTTTCGCGTAACTCACACCTATAAGAATAACTCATACAAAATAATTCTTTGAGGTATTTGAAATAATGTGGGTTTCTCAAAATTGAAAGAATAATAGCTATTATTCTTTTTCATGTGAATTCGTACCTAGAAGACTTTTCACTTTTTCGAAATATGTACTTTTGTAAAGCAAGTGGGTTACGACCTTCTAAACGATTAACAATGCGACTTGTTTTTGCCTCTCCTGTAAAATTTCATTTTTGTGGTTTATGACCTTATGTAACTAGATGGACGATATGCTATCGCGCACATAATTTTTTTTTGTAAAGTGAAACTATGATTTAATAAATTATTTTAATGATTCAAACAATAATAAGTCTTCTGATTATACGTCCTTCTTGCAGAATTAGTTAGTCCTAGATCATCACCAGAGAGGAATATGCCGTTTGTTGTTCCAATACGTTTTAATCTTCATTATTACGAAAATGTTATAGAAACTTTTGGAAATTCATGCAATGTATGGTCTTTCTCCATTCTAGAGGTCAACTGTAGGAGACTAGTGCCCTCCTCGTGCACAACACAAACCGATCATAACTCCTTTAGTTCTGGCTTAGTTTTCATACTGTCCTTGGAATGACTGAAGTTGGATACGACTGAAGTTATGAGTAGACTACTCCACCTTATGACGATTCAGCCGTCTAATTTGAACATGCCTTTATACTTGTGGAATAAACTTCTCCATCAAGTCGTAGTTGGGTGTGTACTAACGATGAACAATACAAATAACAATGTAACCTCGGATAGGAAGGCTAATTATTATAGCGTGCTACGCTCCAGTTTATGGTGACAGTAGGGATGTAAAACATACCTTCTGGGACTCGTTAAATGATATTATAGGTACTCCCGATCCTGGCGAAAGAATAATTTCACTCGCAGGTATGAATAGCCGGATTGGTGTGCAACGCGAAGGTACCGACAGAGTACTGGGTTATTTCAGAGACCCAAAAACGAAAGGTAATTGGGATAAATTAATTAGCTTATGCTTCAAAAAGGCTTGTTCATTACAAATACTTGGTTCAGACATAAAATAATCGACATGTATACTTGGTGCAGAGATGAAAGTAACAGTATGATTGACCTCGTTACAGCAGATGAGAGACTAAGAGGGCTCGTAAGGGATACAGGTGTTCTTTTCGTACACTCTTGACCAGTTATCGTTCCCTTATTTCAAACATTCATTTCTTCAGGTGGAAGGAGAAATATTGATCTTTACGGAGTTGTCATTCTCATCTCTTTACGCATGTACATGCATCCATACATACATACATACATACATACATACATACATACATACATACATACATACAAACAAACATGCATATAAATATATATACTTATACCAATTTTTCGAAAACATTAAAATTTGATGTTTTTTTGCAATATCTCCATATGAAATTGACATTTTGCCTCCAACTTGGGCTTATTAAAAGAACAACTTCATTACCCTTGGTGTTATTATGAGCAAGAAATTTTCATGTATTTTAAAAAAAAAAAGTTCTTTTTTTTCAACTTTTAATAACAAACCAAATTCAAGGCAGATGGCGCTTCTGTCTTGTGAGCCGACGGCTGTAAGATGAGCATGAAAAACCTTGAAAAACCAAGCTTTTTAATGAGAAAACAAACTCCAAAATACCAGGAGTTTGTAGGCTAATATATATTTTATTTCATTTCACGAAATTCCAACACGATATCAAATTTAGTTTAAGAATAAGAAGGTTCAAAAAATAAATAGAACGGGTAGTGAATCGTGACGTCATGGGTAATAGGAGTAAAAGCAAACACGAAGTAACTAAAACAAGTCACAGTACAAACCCGTGGCTAAAAAATACAACTAACTTAGCAATTAACGAAGAATTGTCTGATAAATAAATTGCTGATAACAAGTTTACGACGTTTTCAATGAGGTATAAAATGCGATACTTGCTGAAGTTCTTCAGTCTGGTACTTTTAAAGAACCGTAGCAACGATTTCAACATGCTGAAACTCCTTTGTCTTCTCTTCGTTTTTGCTGATATTGCAAACGTAATTTCTTAAAAAGAACATTTTTCCTTGCAAGGCAATTTTGAAAATGTGACAGCATTATAACCATTACACTACCGACCTATTAACAATTAGCTTCAATTTTGAAAGGTGATAGTGCTGTGTAGAATATAGACAAACATTTTTTTTTTGAAACCGTTACGAAGCTTATTAAATTCTGCGTTAAATGAGCCCTAGCTAAAGTAATATGGTCTCGTAAGTATTGAAATACCACGTCAGAAAAACAAAAATGAAATTGGGATTTTTCAAGCGAGGTGAGGTATTTTAAATTTAGCATGATCGCACAAAAATTCACTATTTCATGAACCCGTGAAGATTCTTGAATGTCTAATAGTTCAAATAAGAGGTTTAACACTAGAGAATACTTTTGTATTGATACTAAATTGATAAATTAATTTTCCTAGCTCCTGTCAAGAGTTGAAGAACAAAATTCCCTTAAAGTCAGAATTTTATTCTTGTCTTTCTCACATGATAATTCAATACTAACGAGGCCAAATTATTTCAGCTAGTGCTCGTTCAACGCAGAATTTAATAGTCTTCCCAACGGTTTTTTGAAAATATTTTTATCTACATCCTGGACGGCACTATCGCCTTTTGAAGTAAAGACTAATTTTTGATAGGTCAACCTATTAGTGGTCTGATACTATCCGTCGGCTAGTGTATTATATTAAAAATTTCCTAATTGGCTTTATATCTTAGGCAGGAAATTATACCGTTTATTACGATGTAGTCAACGTTTCTGGTAGCCCAGAAAATCCCTACGTAGATGTAAAGGAAACGAATGGAACAACAAACATCGTCTGGAAAATGGGTGTTTATCGGAAATCATCACCTTTGAGGGTAATCTTCTTTTTGAAGTTTATATCCAAAATATAAATAGTAAATCTTTACAAAAAAGATTTTTATTTGAGTATCAAAATGCAGGAATTTTAGTGTTCATTATCTATTACCAATCATCAAAAGACTTATTTTACAGGCCACCATGGATATTTATTACGCTCAAACTAAGAAAATACAGATCGCTGTACTAGACGACTTGTGTGAGGCATATCCTCCGGATACTTTGGAGGGCGATGTTTTGGAATATACACTGAAATTGATTGCAAATGTTGCAGAATGTCCGATTCGAAAGGTAAATCTAATTCATTTCGTTAGGAAGATACAAGAAATTACAACTCATTCATTCGCGTTGAACCCGAAAAATCCTTTTTTTTTTCGAAAATGAAAGGGGCAGACTCGGTCAAAACTTATCGCGTGATATTCCATAAAATTTTCCCAATATTATTTCTCGTTTTTCGAGCAACTTTTCTGAGTTCGTACTGTTTGCTTCATTTCTAAAAATTCGACCCTTACTAATCTTGATGTACAAGTAAATTATTTTTAGGGTGCAACGGCAACTGTCCCTAAACCAATCATTTACTCGTATGATATTGAGAATCCAACTTGCGGAAAAGTTTCGTCCGTGCTCAAAGTATTTGAGCAAATAGACTCAAGCGGCGTGAATCCACTTATAACTGGAAGATTCAATGGAATTGTCACTGGCTGCTGAATTAAAGATTCACTCAAAATCTTTCAATATTCTCCATGATTGTGAATTTTGCAACATTTTCTTCGTATCAATGTCCTGTTGTGGATTAAGTAAATTTTAATTTTGAATTGAATTTTGATTTTTTTTTCGTGAAAAAAGGTATTGTAACGCGGGGCTGAGCGAAACGTATGGGGTGAAGAGGGACACCCATTTCTTTTACAAAGAAAGCAATAGCAAGTCATCAAATGCAAAGATTGTATGTGTCCTATTTTAGCCCATAAGGTCACCAACCGTTTTTTAACCAGAAAATGCAATACAATTCGCGAAATTCAAAATTTCATGTGTCCCCCTTTTCCTGTTTTTTGTCCAGCTCAGCCTTGTTTTACGATATCCCCAAATATTTTTTGAAGATTCAAAAGACAGGAAATGGACTTTGAGTTTCTGGATAACTCTCTAAAAAAAATTATATATCCTTGGTTCTAACCGACCGATTTAACATTTCGGCGATCAGACGACGTGGACTCCACCAGATAATAAAACAGTTAATATCAAATTGAAAGTTATCATAAAGAATTAAATTTTGAAATTTCGTACGCATGTACGTACTTAAAAATTCGTTTAGTCGGAAATACTTTAAAATCAGTATTTCCTTCGTAATGAGGAATTCTGTTAAAAAATATAGAAAGTTTTAGTAATGATTGAAATTTTTCTTCAAATACGAGAAGCCTGGTAGCTGAAGAACAATTCAACAACAAATAATTTGTTGATAAAGGTTTTCCGGTTTTTCAAGCGAGTATAAACTGTTTGTCTTATCTGCTAACGTACTTTAGTATGAACTTTTGAAGAAACATAGCCACGATTACATAATGCTAAAATTCCTTATTCTTCTTTTTATTTTTGCTAATATTGTGAATCTAATTGCTATGAAAAAACATTTTATGCAAGATAATTTAAATCCTGATGTAGGAATATATCGTTTCTGGGGAGCAACATTCTCTATCCATGAACGATTCTCTTTGTCGTTTTCTACTGATAATCAATATTGCGGAGAAATTCGGACAGAGTTCAAAATATTCAGGTAAAGGGACTTTGATAACACAGCTCCACATAAAAAAAGTTGGCAGCCCCAGAAACCAGAAAAGGCTTAACCTACGTTTTTGAGGTCGCTGAATCCGAATCCGGAGCCGGTTTGGCTCCATCACG